>JAJHUR010106679.1:3423-20895 GCA_027495735.1 Lutjanus campechanus
ACAGCTAAATCTGTTTTAATTTCCACTGTAAGGCTAAAGGCTGTTAATATGTCACTTTATTAAGTTTTAATATTCTTCAATACGTGGCAACTTTATACAAATATCGCCCTTTTTTTAAATTTTCGTTTTCGGAGATGTGAGATGTGAAAGCTGTTTGAGACAGTGCTCAGGACCAATTCCAGAAGGGGAGGGATAAATTATGCCAGATCGTGCACTTCAACAGCCACACTTTAAGTTCAGAAAGAAGAAGTTCTGATTTCCACGTAGCACTGTGAACGCAGCGCAGTGTCCACTGGCAATGATGGCTTCATGGCTTCTGGTTCAGCAGGTCTACCTGCTGGAGCCGGCATACAGGTGAGAAATGTTCACAATGAGAGGTCGTTTTGTGACAACATACAATGTTTCTGATGTCTTTAAGTGGTAAATTGGCAAAGCTGGAAGTTAAGCATAGTGCTAACTTTAGCATCGAGTAGCTTAACGTTATTTAGCATTCAGACAGTAGTAGGCTACTGCGTGAAAAACACATAATAAATAGCCTACATTGAATAAGAGTAGTGCTGTTTTGGCTGCGGGAATGCACGAGGTGCTGAAATAACCTGCAGCAGCCTGCGGTGGAAAATGTTGATCCATGCTACAGTATGAATGTGGTCTGATCCTATCAGCTAGTGTTTGTGAATTCTTACAGCAGTGGTTCCCAACCTGAGGTCAGGACATCAAATGGGGTTGTCAGATAGGCCTACTTAAATAATTGATCAATTAAAATTAAATTATAATGTTAAAGCTGGTATGGCTCTGGCTAGTTGTTCACCGCTTTCCTGAGTCCTAGTGAGTTTATATCACAAACGGATGCATGGTTTGAGTGCGTTAGCCCTATGCTTAACTTCCAGCTTTACCAGCTCACCACTTAAAGACGTCAGAAACATTGTATGTTGTCACAAAATGACCTCTCATTTTGAACATTAATCACCTGTGTGCTGGCTCCAGCAGGTGGGCCTTTATCACCCTGCCTCTGCAATCGTTCCTCAGTACTGTTTAAAACAGCTTTCACATGTCACATCTCCACACATCACATCCTCCACACATCTCCGAAAACGGAGTAATTTATTTATTTTTTTAAAAAAGGCGATATTTGTATAAAGTTCCCACGTATTGAAGAATATTAAAACGTAATAAAGTGACATATTAACAGCCTTTAGCCTTACAGTGGAAATTAAAACAGATTTAGCAGTGCAGGATATTCGTGCATGCTGTGCATATGGAAGTTTGTCACTGACATCAATTTTTTCACTGCCAATAACATGGTGTAGCCTACATAAAATGTTGAATTGTTTTAGTTCCTACGTTCCCTGAAGGCAACGTGATTTCCACGCCTTCCACGCGAAATCAGGGTCAAAAGTCTGAACCTGAAAAGAAAAGATTTGAAACTGAAAAAGAAAGATCTGAACCTGAAAAAAAAGTTTTGAACCTGAAAAAAAAAAGTTTTGAACCTGAAAGAAAAAAAGCTTTGAACTTGAAAAAAAAAAGTTTTGAACCTGAAAAAAAAAAAAGATCTGAATAATTATATTTAACCTGAATTTTTTTTTGTACACTTATTTTTATTTTGAATACACTGATGTATTTTTCAAAATTCAAGATCAAAACTTGAATTTTCAGTTTCAAATTTTATTTTTTCAAGTTCAAAACTTTTGACCCTAATTTAGCTCCATATACAAGCAGACTGACTGACGGTCTGTTATCAGTATTTCTTTTTTTTAATACACTGGGCCTCATTTAGCAACACTTTCTTGTTTTATATTTCCTCATAATTTTATGTTCAAGTCCACTCCAGATGCACCAAACATTCTTAACCACCCAATGAATCCCAAAAAAAATAAAAATGATAAAATAATAAAAAGCAGCACATTTGAGAGGATGGGAGCAGCTCGAGGGAAGACTTGTAATGACAGTTGTAATATGACATCCCCCTAGGTAAAATGCTGAATATTTTTTTGATTATTATATGACGATATTTTATTAGAATTCTAACAAATAATTATGTATTAATAATGACTACTGTTATCTACGGAGCCCCTAAAGTGTCATGGAGAAAAAAAAAACTATCTCGTGCGCATGTTTTAGTATCTTGTGCGCACGAGATATTAAAACGTGCGCACGAGATACTAAAACGTGTGCACGAGATACAGTTATTTCCCATATTTTGACTTGTTCGTGCATATGGCTCTCTGTACTGACCACTTCAGATGTTCACAGCCTCACCCGCGATACAATGAGAGAAGAACTCAGCTCATCAACTTATTTTCACCTCAGAATGTCATATAATCAGGGTTCGGATTACACAGTGGCTTTCAGGGAGCCTTCTAATCAGTGCGCACAGCTTCTAAATCAAACCATACAAGTGCACGTCAGCGCGGCCAAGTTCAGATGACCCTGAAAATCATGATGTTACTGTTACTATTACAGATAGTTAATATTGTCAATAACATGTCATAGAGTCTAAATAACAACGATAACTGACGTGCGTCATTTAAAGTTTCTACGGCGAACTACTGCAGGCTTCAGATTTAAAATTCCAACACCACAGAACCAGCAATATTGTAGGAAAAGGTTGCTGTTCATATGCATCTATTAATTTCTGTAGAATTAATATAAAGAAAAGGATGAGGCAGAGAAGGCGGGTGAGGAAGAGGAAGACAACCATGAGGATTAATCTATCAGCATGAAGTAATTCTGTATTTAAAAGTATACAAGTCTGACTTGGTTCACCACAATTGGGTCTTACCGCTATTTTTAGTATTTCGTGCGCACGTTTAAGCTAAATCGTGCGCTCGAGATACTAAAACGTGCGCATGAGATAGTTTTTTTTTTCTCCATGACACTTTAGGGGCTCCGTAGTTATCATATATAATAAATATAAAAATATTTTTTTAACTTTTCTTGTTTCCTTGGGTTGGAGAAATGATGGGCCTCATGTATGAATCATTTGTACTAACAGTTTTGATCATAAATTGTTTGTGCAAACAATTTAAGAGCTTTTGTGACATTCATTATGAAATATTAATAATTATGAAGAAAATGCAGTTTGTTTCATGAAAGCACAGAAGAAAAAAGAAAAGTTGTGCAACTATTTAGCAATTTATTATTATTATTATTATTATCAATTAATAATTTAAAATTTTCACACCCAAAGATGATGGGAGCCTCTCCGCTGTGTTCCAGTCATCTCCTGTATGTCTATTGAAAAAGTTTGTCCTTTTTTTTGCTGCCCTACTATCATATCCTTTCCGTATCTTTTCTTCATTTTCCTTAGTTTCACATCTCCTGTCAAATGTCAATGGCATGTGCTTCATGACACATGCATCCAATTTAAGATCAGTTGCAATTCATCAACATACTTGGGTGGGTAACAACAGATATGGCTGTCAGCACACACTTCATGAATCCCATGTAGGATTTTCCTATTTTCCTCCTACTACATTAGTCAAGAACAAACATAATTGAAAATTAAGAAAACATTCCTGCATGAAGCCCAATTAGTGGACTATGAAAGAGAGATGTTTTTCTCTTAATTTTTTTTTCTTACCTCAGAGAAGATGGATCATGGACAAATTATGAGAAAAATTGTTCAGAAATGCCCTCCTGTGTGAGGTCCAATGTGTTGTAGCTGTTGATCTGGTTTCCCCTTACTGTTCATACTCTATATGTTAAGAAGATTCATGCTGCCCACTACTGTGAGCATTAAGAATTATCACATAATATTTCCCAATTATCCCTGAATGCAAGTAAATCAAACAGTATTTTTTAGTGGCAAATATAAGAAGTAGCTTAATTACTGATGCTTCTCACTAGTTGTTCATCAAGATTTCCTGCTGTTTAAATAATATCCAGAATTATGTATTGAATCATATAAACTAGTGCTGTCAATCGATTAAAATATTTAATCGCGATTAATCTCATGAATGTCATAGTTAACTTGCGATTAATCGCACATTAATCGCACATTTTTATCTCTTATAAATGTCCCTTGAATTATCATTTTAATACTCTTATCAACATGGAAAAGTGGATAGGCTTGCTTTGTGCAAATGTTTTTTATTGAAAACAACGTGTAGTGTTATATTTCACACTACATTCTCACTAGATTCATGCTGCAACGGACGGATTTACCTCCATCAGCTGGCGGTAATGAAATGCGCTGAATGCATTTCAGACGCTAAAATCTCCCGAAGAATCCAATCCAAACATAAATGAATGAAAGGTTGTTTTTAAAATAAATATATAATTTTAATTTGTGATCCTTTATTAAGCCGACTGCATCTAACACAGCGACACGCAGCGTGCAGCCTTGATGGAGACGCTGTAACGTCTGACCGCAAACAAAGTAAGTGATCCGTGTCAGCTTAATATCATGACTTTAAAAGCACCGAATTAACGAATTTCGTTATGATAAAATATGAAGAATTGTAAAATATAATTTCTTTGAGGCTGTTCAGTCAGTCTAACGAAGATCAAGTGCGGCTTGTTCAGTCAATATTGTTCATTATTGATAGTGCTGAAATTATACTTTCTGCCTAAAATAATTGATACCTTGATAATACACTACCTACCAGCCTTAGGGTGGAGCAGCCATTCACTACATGATGTGTTGTGAAATGCACACACATTAATGTGGCGGCTGCAGAGTCGTCGTCGTGGCCACAGCTTATAAAAACTACAAGTTCACTGGGTCACAATGAGCGTTAATCTCGCGATTAAAAAAATGACGCCGTTAAAATTGATTTGCGTTAACGCGTTAATAACGCGATATTTTTGACAGCACTAATATAAACATAAACCCTCTAAATCATCACATAAAACAGATTAGAAGTGTGTGGTGTCTGCATCTGCAGAGAACCTGCCCTCTTCCTGTATTTTCTTTTTTGTGTTATATTTTGCTGTGCTCAGGACATCTCTGGGCTTCGGCCTGTTGTGTGTGTGGCCTCCAGCCAATACATAGCGACCAATAGTTCCATTGCATTCTCTGTCTTTCTCCTCAGCTTTCTTCTTTAATTTACACAGACATGCTTTGGCTGTATTCACGCAAGCTCTGCAGATTTAGAACATAACCACTGTGAAAAAAAAATCAGACAACAGTTTCTCTGATTCTCTGTTTTGTTCTCGCTGATGGCACTCCTCCTAATTCATTCTCACAGTCTTTCATTCTCTAACCCTAACCCTAACTCTTGTTCAGGGAGGAGGAGACAGCTTTATCTGTTGTACCCCTGAAGAAGTGAAACCGTTAAAATATACTTTGGTTTTCAGAAAAGTTAGAATCACTTGGCATTATCTAAAAAAAACTAATTTGGTACTAAAAAATTTTAAATTACAACAGCGGGCGGCTGTGGCTCAGTGGTAGAGCGGGTTGTCTCCCAATAGGTTGGTGGTTCGATCCCCGGCTCCTCTGGTCTACAAAGTGTCCTTGGGCAAGACACTAAACCCCACATTGCTCCCGCAGAGCTCCCAATGCCAATGGTGTATGAATGTGTGTGGATGACTTCTGATGCACAGGTTGGGTCTTTGTAGAAGAAGCCACCTATGTCATTAGTGTGTGAATAGGGTGAATGTGACTTGTAGTTGTGAAAGCGCTTTGAGTAGTCTATGAATACAGTCCATTTAACAGTAATGTACAAAGGGAGGTTTGTTAGTTTGCATTTGCAGAAAATCTTGGTTCTGTTTTAGTGTAATCACATTTCAAATGCATTCCTCACATTTGCCAAAAACTCTTTAACATGGAAATGAATTAGTAAATAGAAGGAAGGATTTAGAGACTCACAATGCGGTCAGGAGGAGGGGTGCTGCGGATGAAGCACTTGATCTGACCTTTTTCTCCATAGAGTGCCTGCTGAGTCTGGGTGCTAGAGATATTGGGAGGACCTGTAGAGGCACAGCCAAAGCAAAAACATTCAATCATCACAATAAAAAGTTGGCTTAACAGCTTCCTGCTGATCATGCATTAACGCAGTGGTTCCCAAACTAGGGGGCGAGCCCCCCTGAGGGGGTACAGAGCCACTGCGAACTTTTGTTGGGTTCCGAAAGAGGGGGCATGCCAGAAAAAGTTTGGGAACCACTGCAAAAACTTCTCTGAGAGGGGCAGCTCTAATGAAAGGGCCATGCTCTAGTGCCATTAACAATAACTACTGGCCTCAGCTAATCTCACATACTACTGGACCTATCAGCCTACATTTTTTGTGCACATTCATGACTGTATACTCAAGCACTTCTCATGGTTGCAGTGATTCACAGTTTTTGAAAAACCTTGAAAAACCTAAATAAAACCCACATATAACCTACAGCTACTGATTCCTCACTCCTCTTAACCAGCTGGTAGGAGCCACAAGTCACCACTGCTTGGCTAAAACAAGGCTTACCTATTTGCAATATTGGGGCTTAAGGAGTAATATGTCATGAAATTACAAAATAAATGTAATTACAGTTTACTGAGAAAAATGTAATTAATTAATTAAATTGAATGTTGGTGTTTACAGGGGTTGTATCTGAATATTCTTTTTTGGATCTGATCTGCACTAGGCTTTGGCAGTATCTGTTTTTTTCACACCTTAATACCGTCATTTTACCAGAATATATGGTATTATGGCTGTATAAGTGTAAAACAGCTGAACTTGACTCCACTCTACTGAGAGCACTCAGCAGAGCAGAGTCTGAAGCTGAACAGCTGGGAGACAGCACACACAGGAGCTTTGCTTTGGTTTTGTGAAGCTACAGCTTTGATTTACTGACATACTCAAAATGAAACTGTTCATGTACAGCACTGTTGCCGTACATTTACTGCCAGAATGACAACTTCACTGCTCACGTTCTCTGCTAGGCACGCATTTGCAGTCACTCTCTGCCACCACAGAGCAATTAGTCACTCACTCTATATCACACTCGTTGAAGTTACACACTCATTGCAATATGCTACTCTGATGGATCAGTAGTCTGCAGTGTTTTGCTAGTTTACCTTAATCACTGGTACTTAACCAAAAGTACTCCCAAATAGGGGCTGAGGCACTTTTTTTTACTGGTTAGTCCAGTGACTTCATCACCCAGACACCTTGTCTCTCAGCTCAGCTGCATGGTCTTGTCCACTAGTAGAGAGACTGATCTCTGGTGGTGCATGTTGGGACTAATACAGCATCTCTATATCACTTTAAAAAATTCTAGACTGCATGGAACTCCAAGTGCCACAGTGTCCGGGAGCTCCCTTTATTTAAAAATTTCTAGTGCATTAAAACATGGAAAAAGTCCTGAGCTTTGTGTTGTAGATATTTTAAGTTGTCATCACTCATCAGAACTGGAAATATACATTGTAACATTGAGATCTGTGATTTTAAAACCTTTTTCTTCCTTTCCAAGTCTGATTCATTGAATAATTCATTCACAGTAACGTTCAGTTGATGAGATAGTTTGAAGTGCATGATGCACCTCCCTCTGTCTGTTTGTGTCGTCCTTACAGCCACTTCCAGGGCTGTTCTGTGACTTTGTCTGACAGAGGTGAGAATGAAATAAAACTATTAGTCATGTTTGATGAGCGCCAACATACAGCAATGTTTATAATGTGTATCTCAGAAAAGATAACCCCATCGCATGTGAACATGCGTTCATACGTGCATGCACGCCTTTCCGCAGCAGCCTCTGAAGACTCCAGTCTGTCTGTCCAGACAATATATGGTCATGATGTTACTCCTCCAAGGTGCTCATTATTTTAAAACAAGGCAGTGATTATCTGTCATTGAATCAAGGTTTAGTTACAGCCAGGAGTGTAAAAAGTATTCAAATCCTTTACTTCAGCAAAAGTACTATCACACTGTAAAAATACTTCACTACAAGTAAAACTCATGCATTCACAAAACCTTACCAAAGTAAAAGTATTGAAATATCAGACATATGTACTTAAAGTCAAAGTAGTCATGTAAATTGTAAATTGTTTATTAATGGGATAGCCCCTTGAGATGAATCATCTCGTTTTCGAGGGGGTCCCAAACAAAGAGACAAACCAGACAATAACATCGCAAGACAACCTGTACAGTACAGACATTACAGAAAATTGTAAGAGAGATACAGTACAGACATTAAGAGAAAAGACAAACATTACAAAAAGCTCTCCCAGCCTAACACCCCCTGCCCCCCAGATACCGATGTATGTATAGTATTTGTTAGGGTTGAGCCGGATACTCGTTTCAGACGAGTATCCGGTACGGATAAAGCATTTTTGACGATTACGAGCATAATACGAGTAAATCTCGTCAATATCCGTGCTCGTCCTGAAGGAAAATCCTCATTGGGTAACTGATTGTCTTCACGCTCTGTGATTGGCCAGTCACACACAGCGCCCACCCCTCCCTACACACACACACGTCTCTGCAGCCACAGCTGTCGCTCACACACACAGACAGCTGATCTCTCTATGCTTGACTTGACTAGCTCATGTTGCTCTCTTCAGTACTCCTTAGGTTTTGTTCAGCTCGCCTCTGTTTCGGTTTGTATGATATTTAAAGTTACTTGGTGAACTTGTTTCATAACGTACGCGTTGCATTTGACAAGACAGAGCTGAAAACGGCTCGTGTCGCGTTGGTCACTCCCCTTAAACATTGGACGCCGTATGGACGTCCAGATCATGTCCATATTGCGTCTGTCCGTCCAAGACCAATTATGGACCTATTCTAGATGTCCAAAATAGGTTAGGTATTTGGACGTCTTATTATGACCCAATTTCGACGTCTATATGTAGTTGAACATCTGGACGTCTAAATTATGACCCAATTTCGACGTCTATATGCAGTTGAACATCTGGACGTCTAAATTATGACCCAATTTCGACGTCTATATGCAGTTGAACATTTGGACGTCTAAATTATGTCCAAATTTCGACGTCTAAATGTAGTTGAACATCTGGACGTCTAAATTATGACCCAATTTCGACGTCTATATACAGTTGAACATCTGGACATCTAAATTATGTCCCAATTTCGACGTCTAAATACAGTTGAACATTTGGATGTCTAATTATGACTAAATTTTGACGTCCATATGCAGTTGAACATTTGGACGTCGGGATAGGTCACTTTTTAGGATGTCTAAGACAAGTGTAGTATAGGCCTATAATGATGATAATAACAATAATAATAATAATAATAATAATAATAATAATAATAATAATAATAATAATAATAATAATAATATGTTGTTGTTGTTGTTGTTGTTACTTGTAGCCATATGATTATTTTAGTGATGCTTAGGGCTAAAAGGGTAAAAGTAATGTTTTGATAGTTTACATTTTCCTGTTTTTCTAGTGTTATTCTGTGAGGTGTAGGGGGAAAAAAATCAACCACGTTAGAACCGTTAGAACTGAAGAAGAAGAACGCCATTGTGATTGGCTGAGGCATTGCCTCATCTCAACGTGCAAGTTAAGAGCCACTCCTATCGGCCCAGGTATTGTGGAAGCAAACGCAGCTGGCTGTGCATCGTCGACGTCTCCAACAGGCAATCAGTGTATAAATTGCAGGTAACTTGTCAGCGATCGAGCTTCAAGTTAATATGTTCATTTATGCATTTAAGCGTTTGCCGATTTAGCTTTGTTGTGTTAATCTACTTCAAACCGGTTGTTGTTACAATTAGTGTTGCATCTGCTAACATTAGCTTTAGAACATGTGGCCATAACGTTACTACAAAGCCGGCGAAAAATCAATACTTAGAGCAGTGCATAACGTTATAACACGTGTGCATTTGTATGACGCTTGTTCTAAAAGTAGAGTTTGGATTTTTTTTTCCGTTTTAGTCCTTTCAGGCCCAGCTTTGTAACTTAGCCTCCTGCCCCAGTTAGCAGCAGCATTAGCATTCAGAACCGCAAAGGTGAGGTCGTGGCCACTCCCGGCCATTACCGGCAAAGTCTACATTGCTAACGAGCAAGAGGGCCGTTGTGGTGAGCTGGCAAGCGGGTGTTATCGGCAGATGCTAACCGTCACCGCTAGTCAAAGTTAGTGTTTAGCTAGCTCACCTTGCGGCCCTCACACATGTTATCAGCTAAGGCTTTAGTTGTCGATAATGGCCTGTAGTCGGTCCGCGCGTCCATCGTCCTTCGCTTTAACTATATTTCTTTATCTATGCGGCCCTGACATGCTGTTGCTGAGAGAGTGATAAGCATGCTAGCACTTGCGAGCATCCGGGACAGCTAACATTAGTGGGGCTAGCAGGTCAAGAAAACAGAAGTCCAAAATACGGGTGGGGGTGGGGGGCGCTCGCTCGCTCTTCAGATAAAGTCACCAGGTGGGGGTTGGTAGCCAAATGCCTAACAATGTAGTGCGATGGAGTACCGAGTTTAGTATTGTAAAGTTAAAGTGTTTCTAAATCTGTCTTATCCTTCTATCAGGTGGTGTGAGGTCCTATTTTGGAAGTGGGGGTGAGGTGTCCTGCCCTTTGGAGCCAAGCCACCTAAACAAGGTATAGATTATGATGCCATGCTCCTTTGCACACACCCAGTCAAAGACATTGTGAGATTAAACTGACTTATTCTGCATCTGTATCTACAGATGGCTATGAAAATGAGAGAATGGCGTAAACGCAAAAGAGACATGGATGAACTTCTACGTTATTCTGACAGCGAAGATGAACATCAGAGCATTGACATTACTAGCGATGTTGGGTCTGGGATACAGAATGGTAGTAGCAGTAGCAGTGTGCCTGAGGCCCCACACAGTTCAACAAGTGACAGCGTTCCTGAGACCTCACGTGATTTGGATTTTGACACTGATGTGGACTATTTTTCTACTGACTCTGAAAATGAATCGAATAATGAAGCTGAAGTGATCAGCAGCTTTGAAGATGACCTGAGAAAGTGGGCTACAGAGCACAAAGTGACACACAAAGCACTGAATGGGTTATTGTCCACGTTAAGAAAGCAAGGGCACCTATTGCCTATGGATTCTCGGACACTCCTCGCTACACCACAACAAAACACATCAGAGTCTAAATGTGGGGGGCAGTACAAGTATTATGGCTTAGAAAAGGGAATCTGTCGTTACTTAAGTCTGATGGACAGTAATGATGTGCACCTCACTGTAAACATTGATGGCATCCCACTTTTCAAAAGTAGTGGAGTCCAATTCTGGCCAATACTGGTTAAGTGTGGCCATTTTGATCCCTTCATTGCAGCCATATTTAGTGGAAAAAGTAAGCCAAGTCCACTTGAGGACTATCTGAAAGACTTTTTGACCGAGTACAAGCATCTCAAAGACAATGGTATAGTTAACAAAGGCCAGACCTACACTGTCAATATTGATGCTTTCATCTGTGATGCACCAGCAAGGGCATACCTCAAATGTGTTAAGGGTCATACTTCCTATGAGAGTTGTGAAAGATGCATAATCAGAGGCACTCGTGTGGAGGGAAGAATGGTATTCAGTGAACGTGAATGCACTTCACGAACAGATGACAGTTTTTCTAGAGCTGAGTACAAGAACCACCAAACTGATGTCAGCCCCCTCATTGCTGCAGAAATTCCTTGCGTCAGTTCATTTGTGCTAGATTACATGCACATGGTCTGCTTGGGAGTAGTTAGACGGCTTTTAATCTACATGACCCGAGGCCCAAAAATCTGCCGTCTATCTGTGAGGCAAAAAGAGGCAATTTCTCAAAAACTAATTGCACTAAGGGGAAGGATGCCTAGTGAGTTTGCTCGGCAACTACGTGGTCTCCACGAATTGGATAGGTGGAAAGCCACCGAACTCAGGCAGTTTCTTTTATACACAGGACCTGTGGTATTGAAAAATGTGCTGTCCCCTGAAAGATACAAGCATTTCTTGTCCTTAACAGTAGCCATGTCGATACTGCTGGAGTCAGATGCTAGGGTTCGAAATGCCTATCTCCAGTATGCGCAGGAACTCATCAAACACTTTGTCACCTGCTGTGCTGTCCTGTATGGCAAGACCTTTCCAGTATACAATGTACACGGACTAATTCATCTCCATGAAGATGCCAGCCACTTCAACTGCTCATTAAACGACATTTCCTGTTTTCCATTTGAAAACTACCTGCAACAAGTCAAAAAACATGTTAGGAGTGGAAGAAATCCTCTTGAACAGGTCACTAGGCGTTTGTCAGAAATCGAGCAATTAGAAGAGAACGTGAGCAAAAAGCAACCTAGGGTGTTTGTCTCTGTTAAAGAAAGGGACAGTTGTTTTCTCTTGAAAGATGACAGATTTGCTTTTGTTCGACAAAAAAATGCCGATGGTACCTTGGCTTGTCAAATCCTGCACCAGCGTCAGACCTCACCATTATTTGACCAACCATGTAGCTCTGGACTTGTAAATACAGTGTGCCTAGTAAATGGTCAGGTCAGGATGAAAAATGGGCTGCTGCGCGAAAAGGACCTGGTCCGCAAGGTGGCCTACCTCCCACAAGAATCTGGTGGTGCTGTGCTCATACTCCTTCGCCATGTTCTGGAACACAAATATTAAAGGTTCAGTTCTCATATTTTTTAAATCTATATCCCATCCATCTGTTTTATTCTCTGATAATCCTCCCACCTGCATGTCCTTTGTCACTGCAACCAGCTCTGCCCTCTCTCTTGTCCAAACATAATTTTCCAAATGTTAACCTCATCCCTCCTCCACGCATATCCTAACCATCTCAACCTCAACTCTCTTGCTTTATCCACTAACTTAACTGGGTGCCATTTACTTATTGGTAATCTTTCCTTTCCCAATGAAAATTGTTGCAGACTAATTTCTCTGTTGTCTTTTCTAACATGTCACTTATTGATTTGTCAGAATCGGGTTCATGTCATGTCATGTATATCCCCTTTGTATCTGTAATTCAGTTCATATGAGATGTCTGCTACAGTGTTTCTCAAAATGGCTTTCAGAGCTCCTAGGTGCGAAATTTGAATTTCACAGGTCTGTAACTGTATTTCACCAAATGTAAAAAAAAAAAGAGAGAACCACTGGTCTACTAAATGCCTAGGTTAATTAAAGTTGTGTAACTTAAATAAAACTTGCATATGCTTTCCTCTTCAGATCATGTATGCAAGGGCCGTTTGGAAGGAGGGAGAAGTAGAGGAGGAGGGTGTCGTCCCAGTGAACTGGATCGACAAGACAAAGGGAACCATTAGATGGCCGCGCATGAGCACTACAAAAACTGAGAAGGCGCTTAAGGAAAAAATGACCCCTAAAGATGACTGGATGACATTTACTTTAATAAAAGTAAAAATGACATCAGGCAAGTTACTGTTTTGAATAATAGAAAATTACCTGTATGTCCAAGTCAAAATATACTTCAAGGTTTGAGCGTTGAAATGCTTTTTACAATTTTTTTTAAGATTAATCTTCTTATTTCTAGCTCTCCGTAGAGAATGTTATAATTATAACATGACCAGTCAGGCAGAGCAGGATGACAATGACGATGAGGAGGAAGTGAAGAGGCAGAGGAAGCGCACTAAAAAAGTGATTCCAGAGGATTTCATATCAAATGGTATGTTTTCTCCTTCTTTAGTAATTAATACACTAATATAAAATCTGTTTACAGAAATGTAACTTTTTTTTTTTTTTGGCAGTTACAGATTCAGATGAGGAAAGGCAGAGTTCCAATGGTAATGTTTTTCTACAATGTATTTAAAATTCCAGTTTCAAACTCCTGAATTTGATAATGTTGGAGATGAGCATGCTGATTTTGTTTTTTTTTCTACTGACCTCTAGGTGCTGAGCTGCCCAACTACCCTGCTCCACCGACAAAACTGCAGCCCATTCAGGGCACACCCACACTAGATAATGCATGTGAGTACTAATGACAACTTACGAAGCATGGTAATGTGTTGTATTGACAAAATGATAGTATGGGCTGATTTGGATGTGTTTCAGTCTCTGGAGATGAAGACATAGCGGGTGAAGACATAGCTGATGAAGACGTAGCGGAGCGTGCAACTGCAGACTGCTCGGGCAGGGAAATGTCCACTCCTTGTAATTATTTACTTCCCCTTTGCAATATTCACTGCATATTATTTACCCACAAGACAGTAGTTATAGGCTCAATCATATGTTTCAGCCTTGCCTCGCCTGGAGTGTGCCAGTGGATCAGGGGGAAGGGAAAAGTCAACACCAGGTAAATATTTATCAGAAGTAATGTTCACATTTTTTGTCTACTTTTGGTAAATTTTCCACCTCTGACTATTCTGTCTTTTGTAGGCTCTCACCCGGCAACATCCAGTAAGTGTTCATCTTATTAATTTTCTATTTTATCAGGCCTTGTGAAATTTAAGCGTGCAACTGCGGACTGCTCGGGCAGGGAAATGTCCGCTCCTTGTAATTATTTACTTCCCCTTTGCAATATTCACTGCATATTATTTACCCACAAGACAGTAGTTATAGGCTCAATCATATGTTTCAGCCTTGCCTCGCCTGGAGCGTGCCAGTGGATCAGGGGGAAGGGAAAAGTCAACACCAGGTAAATATTTATCAGAAGTAATGTTCACATTTTTTGTCTACTTTTGGTAAATTTTCCACCTCTGAATATTCTGTCTTTTGTAGGCTCTCACCCGGCAACATCCAGTAAGTGTTCATCTCATTAATTTTCTATTTTATCAGGCCTTGTGAAATTTAAGAACATTCTTTGTGTTTCTTAGGATCTCAGCATGAAGCCAGAGGTCATGCCATTGATGGCCATCGCTCTAGGTAAGGAAACAAGATGTGTCGGTTACAAAATTGCAGAGTGATTAACATTTGAATTGAACTACATCAGTGGTGGATCCAGCAACTAATGCAACAACTGTCTGCCAATACAGGTCCAGATCCCATCGCAGACACGAATCCAGACATCGGCACGGATCTAGCAGCAGCAGTGACAACTCGAGACATCACCACAGATCTCAACATCGCAGCAGATCAAAAAGTGATGCCTCCAGACATTACAGCCGATCAGGCAGCGAAAGTGATGTCTCGAGATATCGCCGCACATCTAACAGCAATAGAGATGTCTTCAGGACCCCTGCCAGGCCCAGATCTGATCACGCCAGCCCCCCCAATCACACATCAAGGCCTAGTGAGTTGTCTTAAGACCGCAAATTTTCATCAAAACACTTCAGTCAGTATCTATTATTTCTAATGAGGCCCAAGTCTGTTGACGAATGTTCGTATGGCAATTTCTAAAACACACTTTCTGTGTTGCAGATGCAGAGAGTGAGAGTGGAAGGAGGACCTCTCCGTTGCCTTGGGATGGTACGTGTGTAGTCTAATATGGACGACAGGACACTGAGAAAAAGAGACACTTTTAAAATTACCACATTCTCCCTCTACTGTTCAGTCTGCTTCTCAATTATCAGTGGCTTCTAGGGTGGGGGAAGAATAGTGATTCTTATCCTCTACATTTCTGGATCGATTTATAAACTTCAGGAATTGATCTTTTAACATTTCCTCCAACTCTCACAGGCTTCAGTACACTGAAGGAAGCCATGTTGCTGCTAGTTAAGTTGCTGCAAAAAGACTAAAATGATCCATTGGATGTCTGTGACTAGACCAGATTTTTTTTTTCTTTTTTTTGTTTTGCCCTTATAAAACACACACTACTGTGCAGCTGGTCATGGCTCAGATGGAAGTTAGATCTTCACATTTTTAACTCTTTTTTTTATACTGTGCAAACCCATGGTTTTAGACCCCAGGGAGCTGCTGGAAAGGCCAGCAGCTAATGGGAGTCTTATCATAAAGATAAATGAGAGAGCTCATCTGTGCCGCTGCAAGTGAACCAACTAGAGAACACAGCACTATCCTGATGCACATCAATCAAGAATTGATTTTGAATTGAATCAAACCCTGAGACACCCAAAGATTCACATCCCTAGTGGCTTTATTTTCTATCATGTCAGACAAAATTTGAACTTTAAAAAACGGAAAAAAAAATTCAACTCTGCTTGTATTGAAAAACACTGAAGCTGATTACAAAAACAGTTCTGAACCAGCTAGCTATCTGCAAACTAAGTGGAGGCAACCATTCTAAAAAACAAATATGCTCATTTATTTCAGTGTACCAGAAGAAGGTCCTAGGGTTACTGCTTGACATCCGTAATAAGTGTAAGAGAGCTCAGCCTGCCTCTTCGGTTGCCCACATTGAGAAGATGGAGACAATGGAGGAATTCGAGGAAGAGGAACAATGCCTGAGTGACAAGGAAGCCTTTGATACCCTGGTAGGATTGACAGGTCTGGAATACAGAACCAGTGCACTCGCACATTGTTATGTTCCTCTGGGGACTAACAGTCAACTTTATCATGCACTTATTTCAACAGGTGAGGAACATAGCAAAAATTGGCGGGAGAAACACCAGGGACTGTGTCCATAAAGCGCTTGACAGGTATGTTTCTACATAAAGTATTAAATTTTGTATTGAATGTTTTGGTAGTATGTGCTTTTTCAATGTGATCTCTTTTTTTCTGGCTGTGTACCAGACTGTATGTTTTCATTAGCAGTTTCCCTATTTGGAGTGTGCAATAAATTACAAGTTCACAACACAATGCATGGTATATAGGCTACTGTCCTTAATCTATATAGTACAAAGGGTTTAATGGCATGTGCTATTCCTGTTATCCCTGCATATGTTGTTCAAAATGATTTATATAAGTGATTATTTTCTCTTTAGACTCTTCACCAATTCACTGATGGCACAATTTAATATGAAGGGCAAGGGGAAGAGGGGCAAAAAAGCCTTGGAAAAAACAAATATTTACACAGCCATAAGCCTTTATTGCTTGTTTCTAAGTGGACTTGATTGGACAAAACATTAACTTCCCTGTTAACATTTAAAATACAATGCCATCTCTCTGCAATGGCTGATGGTTGTGTATTAATACAGAATTGGTAGTGGATACATAGCAGGAGCAACACACTTTTGCTTACAGATATGCAGATTTGGTGTATGAATGCAGTTTGTGCATATTTCTTATCATTTGTCTTTTTCTACTTGTGCAGATGGAGTAATGAAGTTTGATAGTGATGCAACTCTGGAACTCATAAGGCAACATGCTGCTGAACATTTGAAGCATGCACCCCAAAGAATTGGAGGGGGGGGGCTTTCTGGTCACCCAGAGCTGAATCATGTTTTATGTTTGTATCTTTGCAATAGCATTTAAAGCATGTTGTGCAAATGTTAAAGGATTGGAGGGGTGGACTTCCCGGTCACCCAGAGCTGAATCATGTTTTATGTTTGTATCTTTGCAATAGCATTTAAAGCATGTTGTGCAAATGTTAAAGGATTGGAGGGGTGGACTTCCCGGTCACCCAGAGCTGAATCATGTTTTATGTTTGTATCTTTGCAATAGCATTTAAAGCATGTTGTGCAAATGTTAAAGGATTGGAGGGGTGGACTTCCCGGTCATCCAGAGCTGATTCATGTTTTATGTTTGTATCTTTGCAATAGCATTTAAAGCATGTTGTGCAAATGTTAAAGGATTGGAGGGG
>JAJHUR010106688.1:7617-29565 GCA_027495735.1 Lutjanus campechanus
AAAAAAAAAAAAAAAAGTGAATCCACAGATCAGTTCATTTCCTTTGATTTCCTGAATCAACTAATGTTAACACTACTAATTCTCAGCAAGTCGATCCTTGATTCCCCAGATCAACTTGTTTGAACCAATCCAACAGCATCCAATCAAGTTGCAGAAGAGGACCATGAAGAACAAACGCTATGTTACTACGAGGCGGTGAACAAAAAATTAACTGTAGTATGCAAAATGCGCATCACCAGTGAATGGTGAATGGAAGTGAATGGTGACCAGTTTTCAAAGGTAAAAAAACAACAGAATAAAAACATAAAATGCCTGTTGACTCAAGAAATGTTATTTACACCATGTTTTTAACCTGAATCTTCACTGTAGATCCTTAGCTTGGAGCCACTTTAAGAGAAAGTAGCTCCAAGCTAAGCTCTGCAATGCACTTTTCCTGTGAAACTCCAGCAGTGTTTTGTGGACTAAAAAACTAAACCCGACCTTCAGTCAGCATGAGGGTGAGTAGATAATGACTGAATTTTCATTTTTAGGTGAACTATCCCTTTAATTGTGATTCGCAAAACAATGACTTGGTCCTACCTCTGGCTGTTCCGATCAGCTTTATGAAGCTTTTAAGACTCTTTTAGTGTAATCGATTGTATTTTTCTACTTTAGTAGAGTAGAGTGTAGAGTACAGTTCAGTGTCAGTACTCATTCCACATTAGTAAGGGTGTAATCATACATTGATCTGGATCGACATATCCATTCAATGTTCAACGATCAAATATGGTCAAAGCACAGTTAAAATACGGATCTATATCACCATCTTTAAGATACATCTTTATATTGTCTCAAATGTCTGGAAGAGTTCAGTCATAAAATTATTGAATCAGAATTTAGTTGCTTTTTGTGAGCTGGAATAAATGTAACTGAATGTGTTAAATTTATGATATAATCTCATATTGATCACGGACCCCTCAACTGAATCAAATCCAAATCGTATCAAGAAAGTGATGCAAATATTGTACAGCAGTCTAAAGAATAAACATAATATCATATCATGATGAAACTTGTTATTTACACCTCTACACACTAGACTGCCCGCTCATCACCAGGACAGACAGACAGAGGTAGTAAACTGAGGCAGAGTGGAGCATTTGGCTGCTCCAAAACTAACTTTTTAATGGCTAGTGAATATTCAGATTTTTACCAGCCACTCAATCGATTACCATTGTTGATTTCTGGATGGTGAGTGAAGCAAATCAACCAGCCAGCTGCATATTTCACCAGTATTTGGCTGGTGTTAATTTTGGTCCCAGAGCCAGACATTATTCCCAAGAGCTGGTGGAGACAGACAGACAAAGAGAGTGAATATTGGACTTAAAATTGCCAAGTAGCCAAAAATATGACTCCAAATAAATGCTTCTGTTGCTCATTATCTGCTGGCTGTGTAAACAAGCTAACATGTTAGCTATGTCAACTTAGAATATAGAGTATCCAAGCAGGTATCACATCTCCAAGCTGGATAATAACTTCTGTTCTGGTAGAATGTTACAGTATACGTGTGTAGATTCCGTAGGTTAGAACCCACATACATCAGGATAGTGTTCCTCTGTTCCCAGGATAGAAAATGTGCCATATAACCATGCCTATTTTGTAGTCCAAAGTAAATATCAAACTAACTGTTAGACTGAATGCCTGTCTGTCTAGATTCTGATTTTTCTTATTTATTCTTATTCTGAACAAAACAGAGAGTGACAACACAAGTACCTGTGTGATCAGACCAGCAGCATCTATGTTCCCTTTCAAAAACTCAAAACTGGTCAAAACTTATAAAAGTGAACTCGGAGATCTCGGAGAGAAATGACTCAAACCTGAAACATGACAGTAAACAGCTTATATAAATAATAACTCCTACCTACAGGCAACAACAGAGTTTGAGCAAGTTTAAGGAGAACAGCAGGGTTTTGTTTTGTTGATATATATATGTGAGTGTTTTCAAAATGAATCATATTTGTTCTTTTTCATTCCCTCTGCGCTTTGCTTCAGGTCGACCACTGACTGATAAATGAAGCTCTGCTGTACGAACACACTGGAAACCTCCATGTGTTCCTGTTTGAATTATTATCTCAGATTTGTAAATGACTTTCTGTCCACCGCAGGAGTGAAAACCCAAATTAAACTGAGCTGAGCAGCAGCTAACACGTCGTTTTCACTCGTCCGCCTTATTAATCCACCGCTCCCGGCTGTGATTACACACAAAGAGTCTTTTTCTTTTGGCCGAGCAATCAACCTCCCAGACCTCTGCGACACACGCTTCATCTGTTACAGGGACACACTCAGAGTCCAGAGCTGCATATCCACTCACAGTATTAAGAGTGGACCCACTGTGGATATTGTACTGTATGACTGAGTCGAGACAAGTCCAAAAAATATTAATCACGTCCCAAGTCACATCAACAAGTATAAAGTCAAGTCCAAATTATAGTCAAAGGTAAAGACAAACAGCAACAACCAAATTTAAGATGTCTCATATCAAGTCCCATGTCAAGACAAACAAAGTCAAGATCAGCAAATCCCAAGTCAAGCTCAATTAGCCCCACTTCTTGTCCCAAGTTAAGACCAACAAGCTTAAAATCGGGACGGGATGACTAACAAGCCAAGACTAACAAGTTCCAACACAAGTCTTGAGTGAAAACCAACAAGTCCTACGTCAAGGTCCAAGTCAAGTCCAACAAGTTCCAAGTCATGTCCTAAATGAAGACTAACAAGTTCCAAGTCATGTCCCAGATCAAGATAAACAAGTCATACGTCAAGATCGGCAAATCCTAAGTCAAAATCAATGAGCCAAGTTAAGTCCCAGGCCAAATTGAGACATGGAAGTCCTAAGTCAAGGCCAGCAAGTTCCAAGTCAAGTCCTAAGTATAGTGAAAGGTCAAGACAAGCAAGCCCCAAGTCAAAATGAGCAAAAATGAGCCCCACTTCAAGTTCTAAATTAGGACCAACAAGTCCTAAGCCAATACAAGAAGTCTCAAGGCAAGTCTAAGGGGAAACCAACAAGTCCAAGACCAGGCCCAACTCAAGACCAACAAGATCCAAGTCATGTCCCAAATCAAGACAAACAAGTGCCAAGTCAAGATCAGCAAATCTCAAGTCAGACATGGAAGTCCTACGTCAAGGCTGGCAAGTGCAGAGTCAAGTCCTACGTATAGTCAAAGGTCAAGGCTAACAAGTCCCAAGTCAAGATCAGTGAGCCCTAGATCAAGTTGCAAATTAATCCCAACAAGTCCCAAGCCAAATGTTAACTCAATACTAACAACCGAAGTCAAGACAGGGAGGTCCCAAGTGAGGACCAACAAGTGTCAAAACAAGACCAAGTCAAGACCAACAAGTCCCAGTACTGGTCCAAATCTTTGGTTCTTTTTTCGACGCCTTTGGTTGTCCCTAAAAGCAGATCCTTTGCGGCATGTGAAGTTTTGGTAATTTGATTAAAATCACATTTGTTTGGGCAGGAAGTATAATATCAACTAATGCGTGCCCTGCATTACTAGCTAATGTTGTCTTGTAGTAGCCCTGTGTCAAGATTTATTTTGACTGTTTTAATTATTTAATATTTTTGTGTGTTTACATGGTGCACATTCATCCTGTACAGTTGTATTTAATCAAATCACTGCAATATAACACAAATTAAGTATAACGCCAGCATTGCCATCCTGGTTGCACTAGATTTAATAGGAACTTGATGACTGAAAAACACGGAGGAGTTAAATCATGAGTTGATAACTGATTACACATGCAGGTATTTTCCCTTCATACACAATTAATACAGAGATAGGAGGGTGGGTGGGTGGATGGAGGTGTAAATTAACATCTCCTTGGTGTTAAAAGCCTGCTGTGTCTCTAATGGATCGTCTCTGACTTTATTATTCAGCTCTGCTTATTAATGAAAATGTTTTTACTGCTTTGAGCTTTTAGCTTTAATGTGATTCTTGATTAAATTTAGCTTCCCTTTCCTCCATTGTTTGTTGTTTTTCTGCAGCGTTTGGAGTTTTGTTGTCACTGTCGGCTGAAAACCTTGAAGGATGAAGACTCTTAATCAAGCAGAGGCTGAAAAAAACATCTGGGTTTTTTGTTCAATTAATGCATATCTTTCTCACCACTTCCTAAAAGCACAGCAGAGACACATAAACCAGAAATGCACATGAATTATCCCAGTGACGCTGTGTTACTGTGGTGTGTTTGAATAATCTGTTACCCATCATCCCTCCTACTCTGATTCAGGAGACAGAAACTCACAGAAAAAAAAACAAAAAACTGTCCAACTCAGGGAGTGAAGCAAGTGGGATTCTAACAGATGTTCAGAGACGACGTACTGAAGATAATTTATTCATCTGGATCTTCATAAGATCAGAAGAAATAGCTCATTTTTTGTGATCTAAAAAGTCTGTTTGTATTAATACAAATTTGTGATCTGACAAGAGTTTGTCCATTAATGTCTTCATCTTGAGAAAACACAATGTATTACTATTTCATGTGCCACGTGTTTCATGCACTTGAAGTTATTTTCATGATCAGAGGAAACAAAACTTGTCAGATCATCACATCAAAAAATGATCAAAGGCAATCTGAACATGAGAAATAAGGATCCATGAGGACACCCCCTCCACTCATATAGAGTTCCACCAGCATTGGATCTAGTTGGTCCAATCATAACCATTTATGTAATATGTAGTGGGTTCTCTATGATCTTTGACAGGAGGAGAAGTGTCACCAGTCCTGGTTTAAAAAGTCATATGTTGCTTCTCTGATAGGACTTTTTCACCAACATGCAACCAGAACAATTCTGGTTCAAGCACCTAATGTTTAACAGTTCATGGCAAATCCACCCAAAATAAACTGGAAACTGAAAAGTTGGTTCCCGGCCAAAAAGTAGCACTTTTTCTTTGGGAATGAGACTGGTCGTGTCATATTCTACAGTTCGTTTGTTCATCGTGCAACGCCGTCTGTTCGTGACATCCTTTATTTTAGTGGTTCCACCAGAGGCTGGTTCTCTTGACAGCATCTTGAACGGAACAGGTTTAAGAACCAGAGCCTGTCAGCAGGTCCATCCAGCGCTATGCCTCGGGCTCGTGAAACTTAGATCAAATTGTCAAACAGTCCTGATCAAATGTGGATCAAGATACTGTTCAAGCATTGCCAATATCTTGCCTAAATGTTTCAGAAACATATTTTGGTGTACTGCTCAGCTGTAATACGAGAAACATTGTGACCATTTTGTGTCATGGCTTCCAAATGTGGGTAAAACTGTGCAGTGCTGATCAAATAGGGATCAAGCATGCATTACCGCATTGCCTATTTCTTGTCTGAAATGTTTCAGAAACATATTTTCGTAGCTGTAAGACAAGAGAGATTGCAACCAGGCAACCACCATTTTTGCCAAAACTCCTGTAAGATATAATACAAGAAAAATGGCAACCAGACTTCCCACGTGCCCTGCTTGGAAATGGACCAAGCACTGATATATCATGTTTTGTTGCCCTGATTGGTTGTAGGTCTATCCAGTTGCATCCAGAGGCAATGCTGCTTGACCTGAGAGGTTCCAGGCTATCAGGACTGACTCTTTATTTATTTTATGAGTTTATTTTCTAGAATATCATCCGACAGATCTGAGAGACAGTCATCCTTTACTTCCTGGACTGGAACATAACTGATCACACTGATTGATTCTGTTGTTGGACTGATAGCAGGAAAATGGTTCTGTGCTGCTGAACTCGATCAGTCTTCAGTCTCCTAATCAATACCCTAATATAAGCAGAAAGATTAGGAACTTTTTTTTCATCAGTAGTTAGCTGAGTGTGATCATCATACTCTTCATCAGCTGATCAATAACTTATCACTAATAGAAGGACGAGGGTCTCTGCTCTTCTGGGCGTATTGATCAGCAGGGAGCTTGCATTTATTTCATTTAAAGCAGCGATGGATCAATAACACATAAGCATGAAGAATTCCGCGGGATGAGCGTGAGGCTGATACATGAGAGAGAGGAAATGCTACCACCTTCAGAAAGGCATCGAACGCCGGGCAAGAAAATATGCAACAAGATGAGACGATTAAGATGAGATGGACTACACCAGGTGAGATGAGATAGGTGAAAACAGAATCACACAACTGGGGAGAAGACAAGACAGCATGAGAAAGTAGGAAATGATTAAAACGGTCTAGACGAGATGTGACGGAACAAAAACATGAGGAGACAAGATTAAATAATATTTGACAAGATGACACAAGATTAGACTGGATGACATTCGACATGACACGAGGGAAGAGAATTCAAGATAATCCAAGTCAAACCAGTATGGAGTAACAGATAAGATGAAACTCAGGCCAACAAGGAACTGGCCCCATTCCAGTTTGTGTACCTAATTTTGAACTGTTCAGAGCATTTCCACCCGCAAAAAAGGGTTTTCTTGGGAAACAAAGTTGGTTTGTCGTATTCAGGTCATTGTGCAACACACATTATGCATCTTTGACTATACTGGTTCCACTCAGAACTCACTGCACCAAAGAAAAAAGCATAAAGAAATAAAAATAATTTATTTGTCTATACAGATGCCTAAGATCAAGAAATGAATGTATACTAAAGGGACAATGTGAAGACTGAAAATTGTGATAAATGCAGCACAAATGTTCACGTAACATTCCATCCAAAGAGTGAGATGAAACCACACAGATGGAAAAAGAGCAGACAGGCAGGAAAGTGTTCACTTCTGAAGGATAGACAGTGGAAACAAATCCTCCTCTGGATAACCACAAAGCTTCAAAGATAAATCTGCTTAGTCTTAATACTAACATAGCTTTGCTTCCGATAGCATTGTTCCAGTGACCACAACCCCTACATACACGCACACACTTTTCACCCAGAGAGACAGAAGGAGACAGAGGATTAATAGGAGGACGTGTGACCAGGACAGAAGCACTGAGGGACAAACAAACAAAAAAAAACAATCAAGAGGATTGTGAACGTCACATTGTGGTGCAGGACAACAAACCCTCATAAACACGGTTTTTATTAGAGCCGCTGGTTCTTTAAAGGTAGAGTGAGACCTCTGCACACCAGAGGCCCCATGAAACCATGAAACCTGCCATCAACAACACTAACAATAATGTACCATAAATACAAGCAGCAACCTGAGGATAACACTGTGTTTCTTTATGGCTTTAAGGCTGGTTTGTAGCCATATGATCATAAACGTCCGTCTGTCGGCCGGTCAGTCCAACACTTTGGTCCAGACATTTCAACAACTATTTGTTGGATTGCCCTGATTTTTTTGTACAAGCATGAACATCAAGTCAGAGTTTTCAGTTATCCTGTAAAATATCTGAATATCTACTGCATGGATTGGTACATGTACAACATTTTGTACAGACTTAATGGTTCCCAGAATATGAATCTGAACTACTTTGGTGATCTCCTGATTTTTCCTCTAGTGCCACAATGAGGTTGCCATTTGTGATTTTCTGTGGAAATTCTTTTGGATCGATTGTCATTACATTTGGAACACACATTCATGTCCACCTCAGGACAAACTGTAATAACTTCAGTGATCCCTTTCAAAGTTGTCCAAATTTCACTTTGTCCGGTACTTTGATTTATGACCAGCCTGAGAACCAGACAAATCTGCTGAGCTCGTGTTTTGCTCATTTGCTCTGGCAGATACATAACCCCCAGTGTACTGTTTAGCTGTAATACAAGATTGTGAACAGGCAGCCGCCATTTTGGGTCCTCCTTTCAAACAAAGTCTCCCAAAACTCAGGTAAAACCAGGCAGTGCTGATTAAATATTGATCAAGATTCAATTCTGCAATGCCTATTTCTTGCCTTTTTAGAACTATATCTTAGTGTATTGTTTAGCCATAACACATGAAAGATTGCAACCAGCCATTATTTTGTGTCATGCTTGAAAAGCACTGTTACGTCCCACATTTCATTGCTCTGATTGGTTTTACATCCATCCAGGGGCATCTTGGTCTGCTCATGCTAAAATGGTTTACATGGTAAACCTGCTGAACATCAGCATGTTAACATTGTCATTGGGAGCATGTTAGCATGCTGATGTTAGCATTTAGCTTCAAGCACCACTGAGCATAAGTATAGCCTACAGAGCTGCTAGCATGACTGTGACTCTTAGCTTAGTTGTGTCTAGATGCTAACCCTATTTGCAAAACTCTCATAAGGTTTGTACTCATTTTCTTCATTGCACATGTACAAAGTTATGTGTCATAATGTGACAACGCTGTAGTTAAGATCTTAGGTTCAGGGGCAAAAAAACACCTTATCGGGGTTAGGAAAAGAGCAGGGTTTGAGTTAAAATGTTCACTCTTTTGAAATCTTTCACAGGTCTAAGTTTGTCATCTAGACACAACCCTAATTATTTTGTTCCACAAATAATTCACACAAACAGTTTTGGTCCAGATTGATGCATCTCAACTACTATTGCTCAGATAAACATGAGGTTTGTGGTGTATATTAATCATCCCCAACACTCAGGTTAATATTCAATTTAAACTTTATCAGCCCTGGTTCGACATTTTACCGGTCATGCTCTGAACAACATGTGACTCCGAAAAGTCAAAGTCGGGGGGCAGAGAGGTTGCTGTTTTCATACAGTGTGTGACAGTTTTAAATGTGAAGACGATGCTGCAGAGGAACTCTCTGCTCCGTCAGGTGCACCGGCCTCATGTCGAGTTTAATGATGAATCATGGAGGTTAAAGCTCATTGGGAATAATCTAATAACACGGCTAAAACAAAAACAAAGATGATGTATTCACCTCTGTTACACTTCCTCAAACACTCCATCCATCTTCATTTGAGGCCGAAACCTCCTGGTGGCAGGACTGGGAACTACAGAGAGTTGTGAGCAATTTCTCACCATCAGCTGAGGACCCTTTCTTCTCAGCATGCTTTCTTCGCAAAAGGTAACTCTGAAATTCACTCCCCGTTCATTTCAATGACTAGGGCCGTGAGACTTATTCAGGCATCCTGTCTCGTTTGCTTCATGCATGACTTCAATCTGATTTAACTTTAACCCTCAAAATCATGAGCTTCTGCCAACATATCATATCATATATATAATAACAGAGCAAGAACACCAACAATGGCAGCAGTATGCTCCTCCACTAATCAACAAGCAGCCAAGAACAGTAATACGATTCAATGTAGTCATAGAAACTATTCCAGAAATAAGTACTTTTTCATGCTTGAAAATCTAATTTGGAAAAACAATTGACTGTCCTATTTTCACCTCCTTCACCAACAAAAAGCATTCTGAAATGAACTGGACCACACAGTAGTATGACAATAATTTTCTCAGCAATATAGTCAGTCTTCCTCAGTTAGACCATGTGTCATGAGTATAATCTGTAATAAGATAGTGTCAGCCTCTAATTGTTCTTCCTGGTACACACACCTGAGAGCTACCAGACCTTATAGACTGAATACAATTTTGACCTTGCCTGACTTGAGTCCAGGGTCAGATCTTGGTTACTAGAGACTAGGGTTGGGCTGATGGATGATGGCATCATCGATCACAATGCCTGGCAGTCATTGACCACTGAGCCCTCTACAATCGTAATGTCTTGATTTAAAAGTCCCTTAGTGAGTGTTGGCCAAAGAGCGCAAAAATGAAGGATGGGTTTTTTATAATAGCACCATGCGCCTGATTTAGTAATCAGTCAGAAAGTACTGCTCAGTTTGTAATTAATATTCAACATACATATGCATAAAAAGTATAAAAGAAAGTTTATAAAAACTATATCATCGTCCATCGCAATGTTGCACTATGGACATCATGATAAGCCAATTCAGCAGACATCGCCCAACCCTACTTGAGACTGGGCGGTCCTGTGAAGACCTCCAGTGTGAGGACAATCTTAGAGGATAATGACAATGCTTTTCGTCATAGTAAGTGCCATTTAGCAAGCTAACTTGGTGGCTACTGTAGGTGGCTAACAGGGGAATGCGTTCACACAGCGTATTATTATTGTGATCAACCCAACCAGTCGCAGCAGATGGCTGCCCAACCTGAGCCTGGTTCTGCTCGAGGTTTCTGCCTGTTCAAAGGAAGTTTTTCCTCACCATTATCCCCTAGTGCTTGCTCATGGTGGGAATAGTTGGGTCTGTGTAAATAGTATTATGTACTGTCTAGAACTGCTCTATATGTCTTACAACTATCTGAAACCCATGTATCTTTCGTGGAGCAGTTTATACTCTGATGGACGAGAGTTAGACGAAAACAGATGGTGCAAGACAACAAGCAAGAATAGCATCCTCCATTGGACTCTCAAGCTCTCCATTCCCTCAATGGTAAGCACTGTCAATATTGGTCAATGGCATGAATTTACATGTCAAAGTTCAAGCACCCTTGCATCACTTCAATTGGAATCAATTTATTTCGACACACAATTTCCCAATTTTAAATGCTGATGTGACCAAACCCTTTATCCAGGTGATCGTGTGCCATACTGAACCAGTAGCGGTGAGATTCACCACGATACAATATTATCACCTTACCAAAGTCACGACACGATATCATTGCGATTTTGTGATGTGATGACTATTGCGATAACATACTGCAATATATTACCTTTTTTCAACTGCCAATTATGTCCCCAGAGGAAAACTTTGTCAAGACAAAGTTTTTAATCTGTTCATCTCACTTCAATCATCTTTACTGCAGCAAAATGGGATTGAGACTCTGCTAACCTGGCCCGAAAAAAAACCCAGCACCATCTAGTGGACTGAAAAAGGCAAGTGATTTTATTATTCTAGTACCAGTAAGTTTAATTTGTATTTGCAATATTAATAATTTATACAATGAAGAACTGGTACTTTGCTTCTGTGGATCGATACAATGCGGCCACACAAAATGTCGTGAAACTATCCTGTGTCAATGTTTTCCCCCATCCGTGGGTTTTAATTCCAACCAAAGAGTCTTCCCACTGATTAACTCTTTATCTGGTAAAGTGGAAGGACTTGTCAGTGAACAAACCCACAGACTGTTAACTCTCCTCCTACGAACGTTTTGGGTGGTGAAAAATCCCGAGCACAGCAAAACAATGAGAAAAAATAAAGAAATACAGACAGAGTCTCTGCAGATACAGGCACCATCACACACTTCTGCTGTGTTATTGGTGATGACTGAAAAGGATCATGCGCACATGAGTCTATGCACTGTTTTTTTTAGGAAAATATTGCAGATTATACCTTTAAACAGTCAGAACACTCAGGCGCATCTGTGAAAGTGAGCAGGTCCTGCATCTGTGGAAAACATTCTGCCTGCTCTTCAGAAATTCTTCTGAATCAGTGTGTATGAAGGTTTCATGAATGAGGCAGCAAAAGGAGTGAGTGGTGTGTGGGGTGTGTGTGTGTGTGTGTGTGTGTGTGTGTGTGTGTGGTGTGGTGTGGTGTGTGTGTGCACGTCCTGTAGCATCCACACAGATAAATGCTCGGTCTGAGTAAAATATTCAGCAGAGGATTTTACAGCTGAGCTGCTGAAGAAATATAAGCCACACACATACACACAGTGAGTGAGGACTGCTCAGCTGGTCCAGCAGATACAGTGTGTGTGTGTGTGTGTGTGTGTGTGTGTGTGTGTGTGTGTGTGTGTGTGTATGCTCTCCTACCACCAATTAGCTTAATTAAAGTGTTTGGACATAATTTATTGACAGCAGGAGACTCACGGGGAGAGAGTTAGAGTCAGCCCAGTCAGCTCTCAGATCTGTTTGTTCCGTAACTAAAATCATAAAGCAAAAGAACAAACATTAAATGAGTCTTAAACGATGCGTTGGGATATTTAAAGTGGACTGAACCTCAGATTCATATTAAAAATCCACTCACATCAGCATTTATTTCCATTTTCAAGGATTGGCTGAGTCTAATATGTAGTACATTTTAGGATATTTGATGCCATTTCTTTATGAATACTGCAGGTTTTAATATTTGTAAGAGGAATAAATGGCAGAATTTAACAGAACAGCAGCTACAGTCAGTTAAATCCAAGCACAACCCCAATAAAACAAGTAAACTCCAGACTTGGTCAGATTAATTTTTCTGACCAAGAAATAATATCCAGAGGCAATGTTGCACCATTGTGCACAGCTCACAGCATTACCCAATGATACTGGGCATCATTGCATGGTGTATGTTCAATACATAGAGTTAAAGTTTTATGTTTTCTTTTATTATAGTTGTTATTTCAAATGATTTGGCTTGTAGCATTTTGTTCTTAACATTCTCTTCATGTTTTCTGTTTTGGCTGGAAGGCAACACTGCAATATTCCCTTTAGAATTAATAAAGTCATCTATGTGCCTGAAATCAGCAGCCTAAACCTGATCAGTTGAAGTAAACTAGTTTTTTTGAGAGAAACAAAAGGTAAAACAGTGGCACAACCCATCAATATTCAACCATCTGCTCAAACCAGCATCCTAACACATTAGTAAACAGGTGTATTGTGGTAAATCTGCATTAAAATACAGCAAAAACCTGATCAGACCTGGTAAAAGGCAGTCAGATCCACCAAACCACCCACCATCATCAATCTGGAAGCATCCTAAGGCAGCGAAAGATCCTGAAAGAAGAGATGATTGAGACCTGCTGGGGCCCAGTAAAATCCATTTAAGACCAGTCAACCTAGCAACACCAGCCTGATCTTTCTGTACCTGTGAATCCGCTCATTGTGGCAGAGGGAAAAAATAGCAGCAAGACTCAATGAAATCTGCTCAAAGCAGCGGTAGAACACATGAAAAGGCTCACAGGAACCAGGCGAAAGCTGGCACAGCCCCACGAAACAGACAAAAACCTGATCAAACCCAGTAAAGACAAGCAAAATGTAACCTGGCAGGCTAAACCTTAATGGCACCAACAAAATCAACCATTTTGTGCAAAAGTGAAGGTGAAATAGCAGCTAAGATCTACAGTAACCGCTCAAACCAGAAGCCTAACATATGATCAAATGGGTGTAATACAGTAAAACCCCATCAAATACAATAAAAGCCTGATCAAACCTGGTACGGTTTAGCACAGCCTAGAAAAAGACAGTCAGATCTACCTAACCTAATCAATCTGGGAGCAACCTAAGGCTGAAAGAGGAAATGATTGAGTGCAGTAAAAAATCTATTTACACCCAGTCAAATCTGCTACAATCAAACCCAGCAGTCTAAATCTGACCATTCTGTCGTTGTAAATCCTTTCATTGTAGCAGAAGAGAAAATAGCTGCAAGACTCACCGACACCTGCTCAAAGCAGCAGTCTAACACATGATAAAGCTGATAAGGCTTTGGACAAAAGTGAAAGAAAAACAGCAGCAGAAAATGGTCAGATTCACTGAGACCTGCTCAACCCAGCTGCCAAGCACATGACCAGACTACTGAAGCCAAGTAAAAATCTATTTAAACCCAGTAAAACCAACGTGATCAGACAGGCAGAAATCAGGTGAGACCCAGTAAAGCCCCATGAAACACAGACAAAAACCAAATTGAATCCTATAAAATCAGGTAAAAGACAGTCAAACCAGCAGAGTAAACCTGATCGGCTCCACTGAATTCTTTATTTTAGGGAGAATTAGGAAAAATTATGAAAGCTGCTCAGAGCTGCAGTCTGACATATGATCAAATGGCTGTAACAGAGTAAAACCCTTTCAAATTTAAGAAAAAATCAAACCTACTAAAGTCTAGCAAAACCCGGTAAAAGACAGACAGATGTACCAAACCACATCAATGTAGGAGCCACCCAAGGCAGCAAGAGCAAATGATTAGAACCACTGAAACCTGCTGAAACACAGCATCCAATTAAACCCAATCAACTATACCTAGCAGCCTACACATTTAAAGTACCAATAAAATTAACAATTTTAGGTGAAAGTGAAGGTGAAACAGCAGTGGGAAACTTCAGATTCACTGAGACCAGCTCAAACCAGCTGCTTAGCACATGATCCGACTGCTGATGGCCAATAAAATCCATTTAAATTCAGTAAAATCAACATGATCAGACTAGCAGAAATCAGGTGAAACCCAGTAAAGCCCCATGAAACACAGAAAAAACAAATCAAATCCAGTAGAATCTGTTAAAACCCTGTCAAACCAGCAGCCTAAACGCGATCAGCTTGTGTGACTTCTTAATTTTGGGGAATATTAGAGGAAAATTCACTGAAACCTGCTCAGAGAAGCAGTCTAACACATGATCAGAACCACTGAAACCTGAAAACAACTCAAACCTGGCAAAAACCCAGTCAAAGTCCAGCGAGACCTGGTCAAAGACAGTCAGATCCACCAAACCTCATCAATCCGGGAGCAACCCAAGGCAGCAAAAGATCCTGAAAGAGCAAACGATTAGACTAACTGAAACCTGCTGAGGCCCAGTAAAATCCATTTAAACATAGCCAAATCTGGTAAAACACAGTCAAAGCTAGCAGTCTAAACCCGATCATTCTGTCCCCGTAAATCCTTTCATTGTGACAGAAGGGTAAAATAGCAGCAAGATTCACTGAAATCTGCTCAAAGCAGCAGTCTAACACATGATGCAGCTCACAGAAATCAAACCAAACCTGGCACAGCCTCATGAAACACACAAAAACCTGATCAAACCCAGTAAAGACAAGCAAAATGTTGACTAGCGGATTAAACCTGAATTAAATTAACTATTTTGGGCCAAAGTGGAGGCAGAAAACAGTCAGATTTGACTTGCTCAAACTAGCTGCCTAACACATGATCGGACTACTGAAGCCCAGTGAAATCCATTCAAACCCAGTATGAACCAGATCAGCCCCAGTGAATTTTTATTCTGGAAGATATCCAAGGTGAAATCCAGAAAAAATACACTGAAACTTGCTCAAACCAGTAGCAACACACATTCAAAATGGGTGTAATATAATAAAACCCCATTAAATCTGGTAAAAACTTGATCAAACCCGGTAACGTTGGGCAAAACCTGGCGAAAGGCAGGCAGATTACCACACCTCATTAATCTGGAAGCAACCCAAAGTAGCAAAAGACCCTGAAAGAGTAAATGATTGAAACCTGCTGAAGCCAAGCAAAATCCATTTAAACCCAGTCAAATCTGGCATAAAGAGTCTAAACATGGATAGTACCAATACAATAAACTATTTGGGGTGAAAGGGGAAGGTGAAACAGCAGCAGAAAATGTTCAGATTCACTGAAACCTGCTCAAACCAATTGCCTCACACGTCATCAGACTGCTGAATGGTAATAAAAATCTATTTAAACCCAATAAAGTGATCAGGCACGCAGAAACCATGTGAAACCCAGAAAACACACAAAAACCACACCAAATCCTACAAAACCTAGTAAAACCGTGCCAAATCAGCATTCTGAACCTGATCAGCCGCAGTGAATTCATTATTTTGGAGGATAGGAGCAACCTATGCCAGCAAAAGATCCTAAAACAGCAAACGATTAGACCTAAAACTGCTGATGCCCAGTAAAATCTATTTAAATCCAGCCAAATATGGATAAACCAATCAGACCATGCAACTCAAACCTGATCTGTTCCTGGAAATCCTTTCATTGTGGCAGAAAGATAAATAACAGCAAGATTCACTGAAACCTGTTCAAAGCAGCAAACACATGATCAATCCCAGTAAAGACAAGTGAACCGTGGCCTAACAGCCTAAACCTGAATACTACCTATGAAATGTAACATTTTGGATGAAACTGAACTGTAACACACGAAAACCAAATCAAACCTTCTAAAATCTGATAAAACGAGCAAACTAAACCTGCTCAGCCCAAGTAAATTCTTTATTTTGGGGGATATCAAAGGCAAAATCCAGAAAAATACACTGAAACCTGCTCAAACCAGGAGCAACATATGATCGAAACAGTTGCAATGTAGTAAAACCCCATCAAATACAGTAAAAACCTGATGAAAGACAGTCAGATCTACCAAACCTCATCAATCTGGAGGCCACCCAAAGCAGAAAAAGATCCTGGAAGAGCAAATGATTGAAACAGTCAAACCTGAATAGCACCAATAAATTATCCATGAAGGTGAAACAGCGACAGAAAACAGTCCAATTCACTGAGACCTGCTTGACCCCACTGCACATGATAAGACGACTCGAGCCCAGTAAAATCAAAATGATTAGACAAGCAGAAATCAGACGAAACCCTGTAAAACCTTATGAAACATACAAAATCCACATAAAAACCCTGTAAAATCTGATCAAACCCAGTCAAACCAGCAGCCTAAACCTGATGGGCCCCAATAAATTCTTTACTTTGGGGAATATCAAAGGGGAAATCCAGTAAAATACTCTGAAACCTGCTCAAACCAGGAGCAACATATGAAACCTGATGAAAGACAGTCAGATCTACCAAACCTCATCAATCTGGGGGCCACCCAAGGCAGAAAAACATCCCGAAAAAAAGCGAATGATTGAAACAGTCAAACCTGAACAGGACCAATAAATTAACCAAGAAGGTGAAACAGCAACAGAAAACAGTCCAGTTCACACAGTCCTGTTCAAACCAGCTGCCCAGCACATGATCAGAGTGTTGAGGCCTAGTGAAATGTATTTATACCCAGTAAAACCAACATGATCAAACAAGCAGAAATCAATAAACCCAATAAAACCTCACGAAACACTCAAAAAACCAAACCCAGTCCTGTTGAATCTGATAAAACCCAGTCAAACCAGCAGCTTAGACCAGATGGGCCCCCATGAGTTTTTATTTTGGGGGATATTGAAGTTGAAATCCAGGAAAATACACTGGAACCTACTCAAACCAGCAGCAACATATGATCAGAACGGTTAAAATATAGTTTAAAAAACAAAACAAAACATCAAATGCAGTAAAAACTGATCAAACCAGGTCAAATCTAGCAAAACCTGGTAAAAGACAGTAAATTCTACCAAACCAAACCAAATCAATGTGGAGGCCAGCCAAGGCAGCAAAAGATCCTGAACGAGTAAATGATTGAAACAGTCAAACCTGAATAGCACCAATAATTTAACCATGAAGGTGAAACAGCAACAGAAAAAAACAGTCCAGTTCACTCAGACCTGCTCAAACCAGCTGCCCAGCACATGATCAGACTGCTGAAGCCTGGTGAAATCTGTTTAAACCCAGTAAAACCAACATGATCAGACAAGCAGAAATCAGTAAACCCAGGAAAACCCCATGAAACCCTCAAAACACCCAAATCCAATCCTGCAGAATCTGATAAAAACCCAGTCAAACCAGCAGCCTAAACCTGATGGGCCCCTGTGAATTCTTTATATTGGGGGAATATTGAAGGAAAATTCAGTGAAACCTGCTCAGAGCAGCAGTCTAACACATGATCAGAGGCACTGAAACCTGCTGAAACCCAGTGAAATCCATTTAAACCCAGTCAAACCCTTCTGATCACACGCATTAAGCCCAGAAAAACCCAGTTCACGCCGGTCAGACCCCCAAGTCCTCACAGGTTAGAGTCAAGGAGACGCAACAAATGTGTCAATTCTGGTTTGGTCTGCGGCAACCAGAGCAACCAGCAACCACACACACAGAGGGGCAGAACCCGCACACACACACACACACACACACAAACACACACACACACACTGCGGGATGGAGGCAGTAACCACACATTTTTTTCTCTTCCACTCACCGTGCGCTGTGGGATGAGCAGCCAGCAGCCAGCAGAGCAGCAGCAGGTAGAGTCCTCCTGTCCTCCTCCTCCTCAGCACCAGCACCTCCCAAACATCACCCATACATCCAACCACGACCAGCTCCATGCTGCTCCAGTCCCGATGAGCCCGAGGAAGCACAGGAGCAAACACCCACAAATCCTCCTGCTGGGGGTCTGATTTGGGAAATTAAAAAAGAAAAAATCCTCCACAGAATCCAAGTGTCAATTAAAAAAATCAAAAATAATAAAGAAAAAAACACCCAGAGGGAGGCGAGTCAGGAGGATGGTGATGATGAGGAGGAGAGAGGGGTAAAACAACCTCTCCTCTCCTCAAAAATTACCCTCCCCGATCGGGCTTGGATCCCCCCAAAAAAAGAAAGAAAAAGAAAAGAAAAATCCCAAACACACACACAGACGGTTAGTTTCCTTCTTTTCAGGATGAGAAATAAGTTCCAGTAACTAAGGCAGAGTCTCCATCACTCCTGCCCGGTGCGGCTCACTCCCATTCACGCAGCTGCAAAAGCAGGGTTAAAATCCACGCTGCCTTCCCGGAGGTCTGCTCCGTCTGCCGGGGAGGACGGATGGAGAGGGTCGGAAGAGGAGGAGGAGGAGGAGTGTGGATCCACTCTCTCTCTCTCGCTCTTTTTTTTCTGTGGGTCTATACAGCTGGAGAGAGAGAGAGTTGGTAGAGAGACCTAGGCACAACGTGAAGCCATTGATCTAAAGAGGCTGGCGGTAAAGCCCGGAGCCGGAGCCAGAGGTGGAGCGGAGCGGGGTGGAGTAGAAGCTGGAGCCCGACAGAGGAGGCAGAGCAGCGGGGAAGAGATTAGCTGAACTCTCCTGCCCTCTCTGGTCACAACGGGGATTTTAACACTTCAATTACAGCTGAAAGCATTCATTTTTTTCAACAGTGTGCTCTCTGATAAGAATGAGCAGATTTTTTATGCTTTTTTTTTGTGGAATATAATTTATATGGAAGCTCATTTCTGCCAAGAGAAGAAAAAAACTTGACAAGATCATTGTAAGTCATATATAGGCTATATATAATCAAGTTCCTTGAAGAAAGTTAAGACTCAACCAAACAGAGTTTTATGATGTGTCTCTTCTGTTAAAACAGTCCACCAGCTGCTGCCAGGTAGTTTCTTTTTTCCCCTCACTGTGCTGTTGTCCGTTTTGAAATCTTGTGTTATTTGGCCATATTGCTTCTTTAATTCAGCTAAAAAGTTTTACTCAAATGAGGAGAAAGGAGTGCCTCTCTGCCAAGTCATCATGAGAGGCTAATTAGGCTAACCAACTTTTTAGCTAGCTAGCAAACAATGAAACTTTTTTTTTTCACAATTTCTTTTTAGTTTGCAAACAATGTAACGCATTGTTAACTTTTAAGCTAGCAAAATGTAACATTTTATTAACTTTTTAAGCTAGTAAACTGTGTAAAGTTTTGTTAATTTTTAAGCTAGCAAACTGTAAAGTTTTGATAACTTTTATAACTCTTAAGCTGGCTATCAAACAATGCAAGCTAGGTACAGCACAATGCAGCGTTGTTTAAACACAGATGTGTGGTGTGGCCAATGATACTAATCAAGTTTCTGATCCATTTAGGTCAAACAATGTCAGGGTGCTGCTGTTGTGCATGTTCCCTCACTGAAAACGCTCTGCTGATAAATGGATCAGGAGATTAATTAGTATCGTTGGTGTTTACCCAACTATTTTCTAGCTACTATGAAAAACGTCTACTGTAATGTAGGCTAAGCAAAACTCAGTATATCATGCACTTGACTGAGAATGTCAACATTTATTGACTTGTTATTTCAGAACCATTATCTCATAACATTTAGCAACATTTTGAGCGTACACCATAATTTGGAGTCACCGAGTATATTTATAAGAGGATCACATTATTTCTTTTCCTGACAGAAGAAAACAAGTTGAATTCCTGCACAGAGAAATTTCATGAGTGGGAATTCTCTTGCTTGGATTGATTTTGTTGCACAGACAAAAAACAAAACAAAAAAACAAACAAGCCTTTTCTTCCTGGCAGAAATCGGCCTCTTTATGATTTAGAATCAGAAAAGCACTAGGCCCACTCCCCTATCTGACCAAAAGTTCCATCCTATAATGTTCTGTGGTAAAAGGTCTGAACCCTGAAGCACGACTCAGACAGTTCATGTTTACTCAGGCATAAGAAGAAAAAAAAATAAAAATCAAAAACCAGGCAGGCAGAGAAGAGCAGGAAAACTTATCCAAACGGTTACACAGGGGAGGAGAAGTCCAAAACGCCAGCAGGGGGTCGACCGGGGAGAATGCAGGCAGGTAGTGAAAGGCTGGAACACAAAGACAGAAGCACAATAGACAATCTGGCAGAGAATGAGTGAGCCAGTATATTATGGTGCTAATGAGGGAAGAGGGAACAGGTGTGCAGGTAGGTGTGGCCAGCAGCGGCAGAATCTTAAATGATAGTTAGTACATGACAGGGAAACAAAGCAGGCAAGGCAATGTGAGGACTAGGAGCTGACCGGCACTGTGACACACACTGAGGTCACAGGAAGAAAACTGAAGTGTCTCCCTGACAACTGAGCAAACTGAGGCTGTGTGGCAGCAGAGTGTCAGTCTCGTTATACGAACACCATGAAAATAGAGAGCAGCAGTGAAACAGATGCGACAGAGGAGGTCAAGAAGCCAGGGGTTACACAGTGGATCTATCCACAAAACTAGAAGTGGTCACTTAGTAGAGCGCAGGTCCCCACCAGGCAACAGGTGGTGAAGCACCTACTGCAATGTCACCGCAGCTGCCAGATGCAACCAGTGGAGATGTGCAAAGTTTCGCTAATATTAACATGACACCCACATACGTTGTCCCGAGCTGAAACAAGACTTCAAACTGAAGCAGCTGTTGATCACTTGCGGCCCCTAGTGGTCGATTAAGAAGAGCGAGAAGTCAGCTGTCAGTGGTCGTATAAAACAGAGCAGTCAAACAATAGAATCAGTCTCCCAGTTGTCTGTCCACCAATCAGTCAAGTTACAGTTTACATCCACATCTGTCCAGATGCTTATAATGTATTTAGTGACGACTCTGAGGGAATTTAATATTGACCTGTAACTTTGCAGGAATTTAACAAAAGGTATCAAGGTTAATTCTTGGCTAAATGGAAGTTATTACTGTACATATGATTCCATGATTCCAGTGAGAAATGTGCTGTCTTCACTTAGAGACTATTTTTAGAGAGGACTGATAGAGAGCTGAACATTATGTCACAGTGGAGTTGACCCTTGACCTTTTGGATAGAAAATGTTAGCACCTCATCATTTCATCATGACCTTAGATATGTGACCTTGACCTTTGACCTCAAAATTTAATCCGTTCATCCTCGAGTCCAAGTAGATGCTTGAACGAAGGTTGAAGAAATTCTCCCCAAGCATTCCTGAGAGGTCACCTTTAAGAGAACAGGACGGACAAAAGGTCACACTGACCGTGACCTTTGACTGGCAAAGTTTAATTAGTTCACCCTTAACTTCAAGTGGTCATTTGTGCAAAGTTTGAAGAAACTCCCTCAAGGCGTTCTTGAGATATTGATTTCATTAGAATGAGATGATGTGCAAATGTAATGCCTGTGGACAAAAAAAGTCATGAATTCAAAAGTTTGAAAAAAAAAGATTTTTCTGAAATTGTGAACCACAGAGGTCCTTCTGCATACAGTCCTGGATGTGCATACAAACAAATTAGGCTGATCGGTCCAGTAGTATTCGAGATTAGGTCCACTGCTGATCACGCACGCACACACAAAAGTGATGGCATAATCCCCTCCCTCCTACACCTGGCAGGGATGATAATATACAGCTTGTCATTCCATATCTCTGCACCTTATCTCAGTGAATACCGGCCATGTCTGGTTTTACAAAAATGACGATAAAGATGTCCAATATGTCTTGTATTGTGAGACATTTTCTCAATTTTCAATATCCTCATGACAGCTGTAGAGGGCATCAAGAGTAAAACCAACAATCACCTGCAGAGATGATTGAAAATTCCCCCAGTCGTCTCTTCAGCAGGCCTTTACAATAGATTCAGGGAACTACAGTTGTGGAGGAATTCAAGGAGGTAAAATGCAGAATCATCTGTCTGAGAGACTTTAAGATGACTAGGGTTGGGTACCAAAATCTGACCCCAACATGGTACTGGTTTTCATATGACCGAATAGCTACTGTACCAAATCACAACACAGAATAATTCAGTGCCACACAACTGAGCTGTTCACTGAAATAATTTCAACCTTACAGAAGCATC
>JAJHUR010106689.1:0-14257 GCA_027495735.1 Lutjanus campechanus
TGGAAACACATCATCCAGATTTGATGTTCAAACGGACTGACACAGGCCCGCGAAAAAAACTCCACGTGTGTGCTTGCATTTAGGAGTTAAGAAGTGTGTGTGTGTGTGTGTGTGTGTGCGTGTGTGTGCATGCGCGCGTGTGTGTGTGCGTGTGTGTGCGTGTGTGTGCGTGTGTGTGTGTAAAAGAAAAGAAAAGGAAAGAGTGAGAGAGAGGTGTGTTTTTACACCAGAGCCAAATATTTAGCTGAGGTGAAGTAGACAATGAAATGTGTGAGAGCCATCAGTTCTTAACAGTACACACGCACACACAGAGAGGGAGAGAGAGAGAGAGAGAGAGAGACACACACACACACACACACACACACACACACACACACACACACACAGAGCACTAAGTGGGGCTTTAGTCAGCCTAAGACTAATGTAAACACACACACACACACACAGACCTTATCTGACAAACTAATAACTGTTACTGACATTAACCAGCTGGAAAACTGGACAGACATTTTTCCTCTCTTTCTCTGTCTCTTTTCTTTTAGCATCGATCACTTCCTCTCTTTCTGTTTTCTCTCTTCCATTCCTCTCCCATCTCACCCCCTTCACTCACTTCTCCTATTTCCCTTTTTCTTACTCTCCTATTTAAAATTTACTCCTTTTCTGTCCCTCTCTCCTTCCTCTATCATTTTCTGTCTTTTATTTCTTCCTCTTTCTTTCTTTCTTTACCTACCTTTTCCTCCTCTCTTAGTCTCTGTCAGTTTTATAAGCGTCTAACCTTTTTTCCCTCATATCCCTGTATTCACCTTCCTCTTTCTTTCACATCTCTTTCCTTTTTCCCTCTTTTCTGCTTTTTTCCACCTCACACCTAATTTCTTTCAGGTCATAACTCCCTTTCTCCTTTTATTGTCATTGTCGTTTGTTTTCAGTCTCTCTCTCTTCTCCCTGTCTTTTTCTTTCTTATTTCTCCTCTCTCTCTCCTCTTACCCCTCCTATCCCTCCTCCCCCCCCTCTCTAAGTGCCACATCATTGTAAAGAAAACATGCTGTGATTTATGCAGCTCTAAGGGGGTTCGGCGCTGAGTGTCACCCCCTGCCTATTAATCATCCCTGGGATTGCGTTGAGCAATAAGCTAGCCAGCCGCTAACTATTCAGATGTCACACTCTCGCTTTTTATAAAATATCAGGCCTGTGTTTACACGACCATCCGTCTTGGCGCTCGGCGGTTTTTAAAGCCGGCGCTTGTTTGGTTTTTCTCGGCCTCTCCTCGCCTATTTATTCTCTCCTCTCAGCGCCTCGCATGGCGTGCTGTTTAGCTCAAGTCGGATCATAAAAATTCTTGTCCGAGGAATAATGTGCTTTTCAACCCAGGAGGTGCGGGCGGCCGGAGAGGGAGAGCGAGAATTAATATCCAGACAGCACTGAGGTATTAGATCAGAGAGTTAGCCTTGCTCTTTTTAAATTCAAAATATTGGGACAAGGAGCTTAAGTTGGTCTTTTCAAAGCAAAAATATTGGGACAAAGAGATTAAAGTTCTGAGTGAGGAACTAAATTAGGTATTTTTAAAGCCCACGTAGAAGGTCACGCAACTAAATTTGGCTTTTTAAAAGCTGGTTTGGGAGAGACCAGCTAAACTTGGTCATTTTTATAGGCCATCAAGAAAGAAGCACAGAGTTCATAACATATTTATATCAGTAAATCCAACAGTAACATGAGCCATCAGTGCAAAAGTCCATTTGACTAAACCAGAAACCCCTGAGAGAAAGTCTGCTGCCCTGATGTGAGTTGAAGCACCTGTCTGCCTTACTGGTGTCACGTCTCTGCCTGTTGATCATTATAGTGCATTGAAATTAACTGAGATCTGTTGCTTCCAGTAAATCAGTCTAACACTCAACAGGACATTAAAGTGCCACAAATAATGCGCAAATTGTGATGATAATGTTTGGTAAATGAGATCCAGTGGACGTCAGGTGTTCAATAGGTCTCTTTAAAACAAATGTAATGAATGAGTAAAACTGTCTGCAAACAAACTTTGAAGAAAGGAAGCATAATTTGAATACTGTGTTACTTGTTTTCCTTTGCTAAGTGGCCAAATAATTTAAATTAGGTCATGATATACAAAATAATGCACTTAGTGGAGGAGACACCGCTCCACTTTGTGCTGTCTGTTGTCCCCTGTCTGTTACTTTAATTTAGTGGGAACCTGTCTATGTTTTCCCTATTTATAAAGATGAATTGATTTAATCAGTCTATAAAGTTCAGAAAATGGTAAAAATTGTACATTACAATTGCTTGCTTTCTATGATCAATAGTTCTTTACAAAAGACCACTGAATATTCACATATGAAAAGATGGGAACAGGGAATTACTTCTTAAAAATGACTGAAATAAAATCAGAATGGTCGATGAATAATCAATTAATCATCTAATTATTTCTGCTTTAGGTTCCACAGTAAGTTTGCCAAAATAAACACAGTCAAAAAGTAGGGGTGCATGCCACAAAATTATTTTCTAAATCAGGAAAATATCTGGGGCAGAAGAAGTAAATAAGTTTGAATAAGCATTCAGTGCCAGCTTCTGGTGTTTCGCAGTAATCCAGACTCAGTGACACATTTCGGTATTATTTCAGTGCGTTCGATACCCAGCCCTGCTCATCAGTTGGTCTGTTTGCACCACTTCACCTTCATATGTTGTTTTCAGTCAGGCAAAGCAGCGCTCACGCTGTCAGAGTTTAGGGTTCAGTTCCCCCTGGGGCCGTCCAGACTAAAACTGTCCTCTCTCATGATGCTGAGAGTCTGTTTGTATAAAACTGTCTGTCAAACAGCAGATGTAACATGTCGTCTGAGAGAATTTCAGTATTACTGGTCTCAGTGGAGGCTCTGATGGTTCCCACTGGTCATTCCTGGAATATTATGGCGCTCTAGTATGAGGGGCGTGTTCCAGACAGGGAAGGTCAGGGAGGCTGACACATTATCTGGAGCAAACAAGGGAATTTGATGGAATATTACAGTTAATGTGAACATAACAAAATGTATTTTGCAGAACTTTTTATGCAGTCCTCAGATAATTTAAAGGTCCAACTGGAGCAAAACCCAGACTGCAAAAGCAACATCAACAAACGAGGAGGGGGGGGGAGAGTTTAATTTATGGAAATACACCACATGAGTAATGAAAAAGTCACAAAAATTAAGTCTTTGAATTGTTATTGGGTCAAATGCAAGAACATTTACAAAACCTCTGCTACTGTATTTTTCTAAACTCAATTAACTGCACAAATCCATTGTTTTAGCTCGATGAATACCACTTGTTCATGATGAGGTGCATGTTCATAAGATTCGATCATTATCATAATCAACGCCCCTAAAATGACAATTTAAGGCTGCCTGCTCTGCTCCATTTGTGGGAAAGTTTCATTTACAAAAATGTTACCAAACAGCAAAAAGAAGAATTTTCAAACTGCAGAGCTTCAAGACCTTCTTTCAGAAATAAAAAAGATAAAGAATTTAGCAGCATCAGCATTGTGTTAGAGAACCAGAAAACAATTAGAAAATATTAATAAGACATCTATCAGTGGCTGCTTGTGATCAGACAACAGTTAACATTTGAGAACATAGGAATCTAGCTAATTGTTCGGCACCAAAAAAAAAGTAATTGCTTGGTATTGAAACTCGCATATTGCATTCCAACTATTATCAAAACAATATCCAGCTCTAGTCAAAACAGTAAATGACTACAACAGTGGGGTGAGGTGTTTCGACCAGACCAGAGGCCTCTATCGCAGACAAACAGACCACATTCTTAAACTCTGCTCATGTGTCTCTTATCTCTGTCTTATCGCTCTAAAAACCCAACAGAGCAGCCTGAAAACACTGATCTTAACCTTCCAGACACTGCATCCACACAGTTAGTGCAGATATAGGTTAAAACTGCTGGAGAGTTATTTAACCCTGTGCAGGGCAAATCTGATCTCAGAGCTGCAGTTACGGATTGGATGAGAGGCGCTACCTATAGCATTATTATTATTTTATTTTTTCACTTAAATTTGGATTACCAATCAATTTTAAACAATAAATAATAGCATTAACAAAAAAAAAACATGTTAAAGGTTTATCTATGTAGTCCTGTGGACTGATTCACTTTCAGTGTTGTCACAATGCCAAACAATTTTTAGTTCCACTTTTGTATTTGTGAGGATTTGCTGCTTTTTTTTCTCTTATATGGTAGTTAAATATTAAATTAAATGTCAAAACATTTTTAAAATTTGGAAGTTGTGATCTGCCCTTTTCTGATAATTTACAAGCCAAACTATTTATCAGTTAATTAATTAATATTCATGAATGAATGAATGGAAAAATATTTATAATGAAAATAATAAACATTAGCTGCAGCTCTAGTCTTGTAAACTGTCAGTTCCAATTTTTGATTTTTTTTTTGTAGAAACTAGTCCCATTTTGGGGGATTTTCCCCCAGTGTCTTGTCATAGCTGCACTAATAGTTTTTAGCCTTTTGGCTAAATGTGACTGGTTTGACCATCATGAGGTTCTCTGCATGATTAGTGGCATAATCATTTTGCACTGGTGCTAGCAATTGTTTTTATTTGGAGAGACCAAAAATCGTACTTTCGCTGCTGTGGTATTTTTCATTGTCGCTGTGCTCCAATCACATTAAACATTGATCTTGTTTAATGTGACTTATAATAATCAATTGGCTGCCCAAAAGAGATTTGGTTTTGTAGTATAAAGTTTTAAGAGTCATTTAATCAGTCTTGGATGGCAACAGCTTTTACTCTCCCCCCCCCCTTTTAAAGTTGTTTTAATATTTCACTTTACTGTACATCAGAGCAGGAAAACAACCCTTGAATCTCCTCAGGTGTGGAGCTTCCTCAGCTTCAGCCTGTCAGCTCTGTACAGTAAACAGACATCTTATATTTATCCATATTTTACTGTGATTTCAGCTGTTGCAGAAACCAATCATTCGTCTCTAATGTGAGTCCCAGTGGTCTCCTTTGTGTTTTGTCCATCACATCCCCAAAAAACCTCACAGAGCGGCAGTGAAAAACTCTCCCTGAACTCCCACAGGTGGCAAGCTGCTCAGAAAACTTTGTCTGAGCTGAGAAAAGTGCGTCCACATGTGAGCAATGGCATCAAAGTGTTTGTATGAGACGTCCTCCCACAGCTGCTCCAACTGTTGACCTCTGAAAGTAGAGGCGAGTAACGGAGGGAAGACGGAGGGGAACCTGGGGGAGGAGAAGTCATTCTCTGGTCATCCATCCCAACAGTCAGCCTCACCAACTGTCTCGAATCTCGGTCCTGCTCGCCTGGTCTTCCTCTCAGTGTGCTCGGTCTCTCCGTGTCTCACATCTTGTCATCTTGTGTAGTTTACGATCATTTAGTGAAATGTTCTGCTGCCTCTGTCTTGAGCTGCATGATACAGATATCATGTTTCTTGTGTGACCTTGTGTACATTAACATGAACGTGCTCTTCATTTATTTTATCGTTCTTTAAAAAATATTTTAAAAAGCACAGAACTTTCTGCAGCCCCACAGGGCAGCTGTGATGACAAAATGTTAACTAATGAACGATCATCAGCGTCTTCATCACAAGCCACGTTCATGTGAACTCGGCATGGCCGCTCCTGTGATATGGGGACCCACTTACAGTCCCAGATGACATAACCATGCATGTATTAGATTACTGGATATGGCGCCACCACTCAACTCTGCTGCCAGTTTGTCCCAGTGGAGCCTGTGGTACCAAGCCTCAAAGAGGAGCTCCGGACTTCGAAACAGATTTGACATAGTGGCCAAATCGTGTAATGACAATGTCGTATGATACACTGCGGACCAAAAATACTTTTACCCATAAGCTTGCATTGCGAAAGGTTGTAAAACTGTGGCTGCATTTTTGAAGCACCGCAACCCCCACGGGATTGACTAGTGGAGTTCTAAACAGGGACTCAGACACTCAGCTGGCAGACGTCTCTAATGTGCGTCTCCACTTTAGCATTACGGGGCTAATAGAGCAACTATTGGCCCCACGCAGAAGATTCGGCACAGAAGTTGGCTTGATGTGCCACTTAGCAGCTCTCATAGGAATGAACGGAGCCGCCTCCAATGCTGTGTTCTGCGGGACTCTGTTTGTGTAATACATCGACAGACAGAACACACTGTCTCACAGCCATATTTAAGGCCCTGACCTCTTTTAGCAGTCTGGTGCATTTCCAGTTCGTGACAGTCCGTTTTTCCTTCATTTCGTTCGAACTTTGAATATGATGAGAAAACATCTCTGCTGTTTCACAGGCGAATCACAAGGAGCACAATTTGTTGTTGGATAAAGTTGACCTTCTGTTGTTTTTCCAGAGTCGACATAACTAAATTCAAATTGAATAGATCAGATGTTTTATGTCTTATGAAAAAACAACAAAATACTGGAGCATGAATCGCTGACGGTAGCCTGATTTTTATCCAAGCGTGGTCTGGATAAAAATTTAATAATTTAAAGAAAATTGGAAAAAGAAAATTTATTTATTGTTTTCATCTACTACTGTTATGTAATTATTGGTTTGTCAAGCGAAACAGCTAGTGGTGGAAAGTGTAAAAACTTGTTTGCGATATTTCAAGATAAAGTTTTGTTTTGTTTTTTTTTATTTTTAGTGTACACCTGCAGATTTTTTTGTTCTCAGAAATGTACTATCTGATCATATTTTTGCTGTTATTTTGGACCAAAGGTGACAAACCCTTGTTGTGTTTGCAGCTTTCGTCCTTTGCTGCTCGCCATGATGGTGTCAGCTGTAGCTGCTGGGAGATTCATGACGTAACTGTAAAATATCAGCTTCGGGGTACTGAGTTTTACTAGCTTTTCTCTTTCACCCCTTCTCCCCCCGTCAAGGCCTCAGTATCACCTTGTCCTTTAATTGTTTCAGGACTCAGCCTCAGATTGTCCTTGGCAGCGGGCACCAGAGAAAATGTTTAGCCTGTTTGTTTTTCTAGTAATTAGCCTTAAAACGGCCTGTAATACAGACTGCTAATGGTCCACAGAGAGCTGAGCCTGTGTCAACACACTGCGTGTGTATGTGTGTGTGAATGATGTGTTCATGAGAGATTGTGTGTGTTTTCATGTGGGTCTGTGAATGTGTGTTTTTTCTGTTAGGAGGTGAGGTGATCAGGCGTGTGAAAATGGAAGCTTTCTGTGTATGTGTGTGTGTGAGAGAGAGAAAGAGAGTGTGTGAGTCGGGCAGTAATGTGAAAATGTTAGTTTTCCCATCCAGAATCAGCCGGCTGCTCGTTCTGCTCTGTATCACTAGAACACACAGACAGATTCCAGCTTCTCAAATCACCTTCCCACTGCCTACAGTTTGCTGCTTGGCATGTTTTCCACAGCAGCTGATAGATGGTGATGTCAGTCCGTTCATCCAACATGTTGGTCCATAAGACGACATTCAAATACTTGCATAATATGTTAAAATGTAAATTTAGTGAGGATATTCAGGATATGAGCCAGATTGCACCATCATCCCTTTAAAAAAGAAAAAGTAAAATCAGAATTGATGCTGTTAGTTGACTTCTGAATTTTAGATTTTTAGAGTTGTTTTAACTTTTATTTTAACTTTGAAACTATTGGCTGCTATCTGGTAAATGTGAATCACTAGCCTTTGTCTTTTCTCCCAAAGATGATTTTTAGGGAGTGAAATGCTATGTATCATTTTTGAAATCTACAAAATTAGTGAGGATCGAATCTTTTTGCTGTTCAGAGACACCAGTAGAGATTAATTTGTTGATAAGTAAATAAATCTAGTGTTAGCTGCCTAAACCTGTCATTTTCTAGACCCGAATCTTCTAGCGAGAGAATACTGACCGCCAGCTAACGCTAGCAGATAGTAAACAACAGTCACAATCCATCAAACACAATTAATCTGCAACAATTTTGAAAATCAATACAACATTTGATGCCTTCATGTTCTCAAATGTCAGAATTTTGTGCTTTTCTTGGTCTTACGTTGTAGTAAATTGATTTTGGACTGTTGATCTAAAGGAGAAAAAAAACACACGAGACATTTAATGTCACCTTGTGTTCTGTGATACTGTGATGGGCATTTTTCTGGTTTCTGATGTATTATACACCAGAGGATTAATCAGATGAAGTTAGGGTAGGTGATTGTGGAGAAAGACAGTCGATTGTTTAGTCTCATTTCTACATTTGGTTTGAAGCTGGCTGTGATTGGTTGTTTTTAATCAGGTGTTGTGGATTAATGCACATGTCAATAGCAGGAGGTATAGGGACAGTATCAGCAAATATGACAAACATTATTTTTTATAGAAGTTACCTGCTGAACCTTTGATCCAGGAAAACTCTGGCAAATTAATCGATAATGAAAATAATTGTTCGTTGCAACCCGACAGATGAAGTTGATTTACAGTAAAATACTGATAAAATGTCAGTTAAACTCTGATGAAAGGGGAGTCACCCATATGGTTTCATAATTTCTTCAAAATTCTCATTCTTTGGTTTAATTTGAAAAAGATTTCAGTGTCTAATATAACCGTTTGTGTTTTAAAATTATTTTGCTTCCCTAGAACTAAATTTATTGACAGTTCAGGCTCAAACACATTCAATCATTCTTTCATTAGTTGTACTGAAGCAGAAAACCGCAGCAGAAGTCATTAGAGTTTGTTCATGCGTTCACTTTAAGCCAGATTTTCCCAGCAGGTTGCTGGATGTAAAGCTGCAATCTTTAAATTGTATCCGGGTTGATTTATAATCAAAGATAAGTGTTTTTGTTTTCCCTCGGACTGTTTCCTTGATTTATTAACGTCCAGCTGTAAGCCAGTAGACAGAGCCCAGATTGGTATTATGGGTAATTTTGGGAAGTCTGGCCGTTCTGAGCTGCAGGCCGCAGCAGCTGAGAGAAATACGACTTTTAGACATTTTTATGAAGTTTTCTTTCTGTTCTCATCGTGTTGATGTTGGTCTACGTGTGAATTCTTCAGGTCCTGCAGCATTTTTCTCAGGGAAGTTTTATGAAAATGTGAAACCAGACAAAATTTATCACCAAACTCCGCTCCGTGTAATGAGGAAAAACAGTTTCTTGGCATCCAAACACACACGTTTCAGCACTGGGGTCAGAGGTTTATTTTTAAATATTCTCAGTTCAGATTTGATCTGGAGACCAGAGCAGGACATCAAGACTTGAGTCAGATTCAAGCTGTGGATGTCAAACATGTTTGAAATCATTGTGGTGGTCCTGAAGCTGACTGAGGCAGCAAATTAAAGTCATGAACTCTCACACTGTAATCATCACTAAACTGTAACTCAGTCTGTTGTGAAAACAAAAACAAATTTTGTGTGAACTTTACTGGGGATATCCACATCTTTATTCGCGTGTGTTTTTGCAGCGGGAACAGGAAAACGCAATGACACGTCTGAAGAAGCAGCAGGCGGAGCTTGAGGCCATGAGGCTGCGTTACCTAGCAACAGAGCAGAAGGAGGCGGTCCAGCAGGACAGGCAGGAGCTGGACGACATCAGGAACGAACTGAACAGGTAAACATGATGATGATGATGATGTCACATCATCATCATATGATGTTTCATCATTTTCAAACTTGTCACAAATGCAGCACTGCAGCTTTAGAAGCTGATATTAAAAAAAACAACAGATACATTTTCACATTTTACAAAAACACCAGTGAGTCAGAGTTTATAGACAGTTTATTGAACTTTAGTCTTTAACATATTAAAATATTTAGCAGTTTGTCAATTAATCAATTAGTCTAACACAAGAAAATAAATCATCAACTTTTGTAGATAAAGATTTTAAAGTGTGTTTAAAGAAAAATTGCCAAACATTCTCTGGTTGCAGTTTTTCATTTGTTAAGATTTACAGCTTTTCTTTGGCTTGTGTGTCTTGGACTAGACAGTATTTTTTCTGACATTGTATAGACAGAGTGATTAAATCGAGGAATCAAGGGAATAATCTGAAGATTACAGACTGACAAAATGCTAAATATTAACATGCCTGCTAACATGCACTTGTATAAATGCTAACATACATAGCAAAGGATGTTAGGTTGTTAATGTGCTTTGACTGAAATGCTAACATGACAACAAAATATCAAAATTATACAATTTACACAACATAAGTCAGATATGGTGCAAATATTAGAGGGATGTTTAAACTGATGAAATGTAAGAAAACTGATGATGTAGAGCTGAGTTTGAGTCTGAGATGTCCTACAGACCCTGTACAGAGCTTTAACATTTCATGCTAACATTTTTATGTTAGTATGCTCATTAACATCTAGTATTTTATCATGTTATACTAATATAAGCATAATAACAAATTACAACACAGTTAGCGCACTGGGCTGCAACTGCTATAGAAGAGAGCCCCTTTTTATTTTCATTTGGCCCACCTTCAAGAAGAAATTTACTTTTTTTTTATTACCCCACTAGTGGCAAAGATCTAACAGTAGAAGAATAATCTTGCCTTCAGATCAGGGCTGCATTTGTTTTCATGATCAATTAATCTGCCAGTTATTTTCACATTTGATCAATTAATCACTTAGTCTAGAAAATGTTTTAAAAAAAAAAAAAAGTGAAAAAATGCTGTTTTCTAGAGTCCAAAGTAACATAAGAACAAAACCCAAAAACTCTTAATTTACTATCATAAATGACAAAGAAAAGCAACAAATTGTCACATTTAAGAAGCTGAAACCAGGATATGTTTGGCATTACTGCTTGAAAAATGACTGAAACAATTAATTGATTAACCAACTAGTTTTCTTTTGATCAGCTGATTGGTTAATCAACCAATCAATGTAGGACTCCCCTTACTTTCATGTGTCCTCTTGTTTTGATTCACATATCATTTTAAACTATTGTTTCAAATACTTCAGAACAGTTGTTGATATTTTTCCTCCCAGATTAAAGCAGCAGCAGCAGCAGCAGGAGGAAGACAGATTAGGCCCCACGTCGTCCCTGTGTGGCCCAGCCACGGCTCACAGTGTGAACGAGAGCGCTGATGAACACCTGAGCCGCCTGTTAGAGGAGAGAGACACTCTGCTCAGGACGGGACTTTACACGCACGAAGACAGAATCATCGCTGAGCTCAACAGACAGATACAGGACGCCATGAGGGACAGAGGGAATCTCTGACAGCTGCTGGAACCAACCAATCAGAGACAGAGTTACACCTGAGACTGCAGGTAAATCAGCTGTTAAACCACAGCTGAGGCAGACTACACATGCATTAACACAAAAATGCCCCGTGCCAAATTTTTATACAAGTTTGTAGCAAGACGAGAAATTGAAAAATGTGAGATGTGTCTGTTCCTTTTTAACAGAATAGTTGTTCAATCAATTGCATTTCTGTGTGTTGAGTTCACAGCTGGAGTGAGGACTGGGTTAGTAAATAAGTTGGTTGGTTAGTAAGTGATCTTATTAACACGCTTTTAGTCTTCATGCTGAGTTAGGCTGATCACATCCTCACTCCAGCTGTGCACTGAAAACAGTCATGAGATGAGAACTGTTCCTTATCAGACAAGTCAAAAATATAGCGTAGAGTACACCAATAATTAATATTGTTTAAGTAAATAATAAAAATAGTGTTAACCAGCAGTAAGTTACTCTGTTTTACTGTTCTATTTATCTTTCACTACCTTATTTTCCTTTTTCTTCTGGTCTCGGCATGCATTTATTTATTCTTTTTATTTATTTTCCCCTCACATGCTGATTTTCCTCATGCTTTTATAATGAGTTTGGTGTGTCTGCAGGGCACCATGAAGTTTTATATTTCTTTTTGTGCTTCATTTTAATTAAATACTTCACTAGCAGTGTTATTTATTGATGTATTCAGATAGATTTTGACTTGTCTGATAACCTCTTATGGCTTCAAAAACATGAACTCCAGTAAAAAGATTCAGATCTCTGTCCGACTACAAACTGATAAGCAGAGTTTATCAACAGTTTCTGTTAGTGTTCTCAAGCCAAACTGGGAGAACTGGTGATAAAACTGCAAGGATCAAAATGTCTGAAAACAGATTAGAGTTCTGACTGTTGTTTGTGTGTTTGTTTATGTATCCTGAAGAGGATTTCACCTGATTTCTTTTCTTTTCTCACAGAACAAATCAGATCCATTTTATATCCGTCTTTTGTTTGTTTGCCGTCATAGTTTAATAATCCTCAGCCAACATTCTTCTGAAAAGGAAAAACGTTTTTCGGTAGTTGTTATTGTTCTCACTGTTGATACTGGTCAAAAATATATTTTCTTTCAAATTAGGCTGTAATGAAAGATGTGGGACAAAATCCACAACCCTTTTGTGTAAAAATGACTTAAAAGGTTCAGCGAACGTTAACCAGTTATCGTGGAAATGTTCCCAATTACAGTCCGGAGTTTGGAGAAGATGAACGATTACAGGAACCAGTAACTGTATAGACATGTGAGAATTGTATTAAATTAGATTTGAAAACGTGAACTTTTCCTTTAAAGGAATATAGCACCAGTTTTGCATGTCAGAGCCTTAAAACCACAAACCACATTTTTAATTGCTACCAACCATCCTCCAACAACCAAATAATCTTTTTAGATTTTCTACTTTTCATCTTGTGAGCACTCTTCCTGTTGATGCATTCAATAACGCTCCGTCATCTCAGAATCTGCAGGATCTTTTTTGCAATATTTGCTGCAGCTGGAGGGATTTGTTGCTCATTTTCTTGAACTTCTGTGATAGTAAGTTGAATGACTTCAGCTTTTGGGCTGCTGGTCAGCAAAACAAGCTGTTGGAAAACATCATCTTGGCCTCTGAGAACTTGTGATAAATATTTGCTGACAATTTAGAAACCGAACGATTAATCAAGAAAATAACAGGCATTAATAACTTGTAAGTGAATTAATCTGCATTTGCTTGTTCTGGCACGACAGCTGTTTGAAATTACACTCCACTCTCATTGTCACTGTCAAACAGACACAATAAAATCTATAACAGACTAAACATTTACAGTTATTATTTAATTAGAAAAAGACCCCAAATTATATTAAATTGACATAAGTGGTAGTTAATAGATTAAAAACATGCAAAACCAGCAGTATGTTCCTTTACTCTGATTGTTTGAGCATGAGAGGATTCGGATCTGAAGCATTAGTGGACCTGAAGTGACAGAACAGGATATAAAATCAGTTATTAAGTTATTAGAAGGTGTGTCGATGAGTTCATGTACAGTCTGTAAAGTATCAGTGATGTATGTTCTGATGAGGTTTTTATTTGACAGCAGGTGGTGCTGCAGCCTCAGAAAAGCCTTCAAACCTGCACACGCTGAGAAACATTAATTTATTTTTTATCATCAGAGTCGACTTTGATTTCTGTGTTTGGCTGCAATAAATTATTTTGGGAAGAAGTTTGCTGAGTAAATGTGTGTTTTTGTTGTTTTCTCTTGAAGATTTTCCACGTGTTCCTGATATATTAAGGTGATTTAAGAGTCACTGGAGAGATGTTTACACAATAAAGATCATTTCTTTTTATAATCCTTTGTTTTTGGCTTTTCTTTGGTTCAGACATCTTTATATACTCTTATAATTTATTTAATTTATGTTGTTTGTTTGTTTGTTGTATGTTGTTTAAATAAAAGCACATACATTTTATGTGAAATCTTGATGACTTTGTTGGTTGTTTCTTATTTATTTTTTTAAACTGTTTTTCTGCTCCTGTATGAATTTAGTCCAGACCCTCTCTCTCAATTATTTAAATAACTACATAAATACTAATTAAGAAAAAATGAAATATCTCATATCTAACACACCTATCTAAAATATTGATCTCACTACGTGGTGGAGTACCTGTTTACTTCTGACTAAAATAACAAACAAAAAAAGTAACAATTTTGCATTTTCATAAATGTAACTCTTAGTTTTACTTTTTGCTAATTTTTTTCATTTTGCAACACATTATCTTAATCTTCTTTGCTTTACAAGTACAAACATGTACTTTAACTATCATATGTAAAAGCACCCTTTATGCAGAATGGCCCCTGCAGTTTTACTGTATGATACTGGATCAGAATCACTGACACAAATGATTACTGACGAGGAAGCAGCTCATTTTGACTATGTTGTGTACTTTTTGGTATTTTAATCTATAACAGTGTTGCATCTTACAAACTGATTGTACATTTTGTGAGTAACTTCTGTAACTGCAGCTGCATGTAGTGGAACAGAAGGATGAAGTAGGAGTAGCATAAAACAGAAATGCTCAAGTAACTATCATAGGC
>JAJHUR010106692.1:359-10612 GCA_027495735.1 Lutjanus campechanus
CTTGCTGTGGTGTGCATGATGTCTTTCCCATCATGAAGCCAGTCACTGTTTGCTGTTTTTTCTGGAATACAAGTACCATAAAAAAAGACTTAATTACACAAATTTGAGTAGATATAATAAATTACTTTAATCCCTGTCTAAATACAATTCATCCTGCCTCACTCCTCACTCCCATACAGTGCAGTGTCTTTACTCAGACTTTGTCAGAAAATTACAACTTGAAGTTTAATCATGAAATTATTACCATCACTGTGTGCGAGTTAAGTAATACAGCACATTTAAACACTGCTTAAACTGAAATAAAAAGTAACACACGCACGCAGGCGCGCGCACGCGCTCTCTATCGCTGTCATTAAGCAGCTAACAAGCAAACGCCGGCATCAGACGAGCTACCGGAGAGACTAACGTTACGTTTCCTCAGTTCAAAACGGAACAAACGTAGGATATTGTAGTGACTTTAGCCTGCTGGTGAGCTCCCTTCATCCTCATCGATAACTCCAACATGTTTCCATTTCAGGTGCTGCATCATCACCGTGGTGCTCGCGTGCCATGTCATATCACTTTTGCAAAGCTTGCATGTTACGCATTTCTTTGTTTTGTGAAGCGTTAAGTGCTCCCACACTTTTTGAGGACTTGTTGAATTTACTTAATTTCCTTTGAAAATACCGCCTCCGCTCTGCCTCCGCCTCGCTCCGTTCAACTCGCTCTGCAGGTGAAGTAAAAGGCTCTGCGACATGGCGAGTGACACATAAATTGCGTGACACAACGAATCGATAATGAAATTCGTTGCCAACACTTTTAATAATCGATTTTTATCGATATTATCGATTTGTTGTTGCAGCCCTAAAGGAGACTGGACATCATTCACACTTTTAAAAAGTAAGTATGCATGTTCGGATATAGGCTTTTTAACCCTCCGGGACCCCATAGGCGCATTTGCTTTGCAATTATTAAAGGGGACCTGTTATGCTTTTTCCTCGTTTCTGAGCTATAAATGTTGTTGCAATGTTGGATACTCGTGTTAAACGATGCCACCGCGTCAAATAAACGAGGTTCGTGCATTTGGAAGTGAGCCCTGCAGCTGTTTTGGACGGCTCTGAACGCTCTGTTTTGCCGTGTTTTTTATAACAGGAGGTCGCATTGACGTGAATCCGTGCCTGATTTACTAATATGGAAATGTTCCGGCATAATGCTCTGAGCCTGCCCTCTCCCCCGCTCTGCTTCAGAAGTTGTATCGCTGTGTGCTGCTCTGCTGTCTACAACGATTTCACAGTATTAGCACGTTTGAGCAATGGCTCCCAGAAAATGTTTGCTCTGGTGTGAGGGAAAGTTAACTTTGTTTAGCTTTCAAGCACCAGGCAGAAGTGGATAGAGTTGCTTTTTCACGGCCAGCAAAATAAAAACACCTCCGCATTTGTCTGTCTACGGCATTTCACACGGACTGTTTGTCAACATGAGCCAGTACGAAGCTGGATTAGCCGAAAACGACACACATACACCGCAGAGGTAAACAGGTTATGACAATAACAAGCTGCTCCTACCATTCAGAGACGTCATGAAGTAACCTCTGTTCTGGAGAAACTTAAGGCTGTCCAGTCTGTACCTCCGGATCAGATTCGGGATCCAACACATACGGCTGTATTTCAAAACTTGTCATTTTCTAAAGAGTAGAGTAGTAAAGTTTGCCGTTAACTTCCGCAGAGCGAGGCGGCTCTGCAGCGGCATAATGAGGAGGCGGAGCTCGGCAGCGATTCGGAAGTCCTCGGGAATGGGCTGGGGGTGGAGTTAATAAAACACAGTGTTTTTGGCGCGATGAGAAAAGGCGCAGAGAGAGAGAGACCGTCCTGAAGATCTGCAACGCTTTGTGTGCGGGTAATCGCTTGTAGCTGCTCTATAGGAGTCCAAGACTCAGTACAATGGCCCGAAAATGAGCATAATATGTCCTCTTTAATGTTGCATATGATGCCAGCGTGCATGAAGACGCACGGGCCTCTGTGGAGAGCTCCGCTCCAGCTGGCTGCTGTGACAGGTGACTGACACTGTATTTCTGCTTACAGTCAGTGATCCCTGAGATTCAGACATGAATCTAACATGTTTCAGACTAGCCCGAGTTACATTAATACGTGTAGGCATATTATGATATTTCCTGTTTCAGGAGATTTTAATAATAGATTATTAAGTTGGTTTGCGAGGTTGTGGAGTCCATCTGCTTTAAAATCACGTGAAAATGCTTTGATGTCTGCCGTTTTCATTATCTGACCTTTGTGTTTTAATGTGGATATGCACTGGAAACAGCTCCACTTATTTATTCACACCCCAAAATAGGGCAAACTGCTATTTTGCGCATATCATTCCTGCACAATCTTTTTTTTTGGTGGTGGTGGTGGTGAGGGGGCTTTTAAAGGAATTGTCGGAATGGCGGGATGTTTTTTTTTTTTTTTAAAGTGTTGCCATTTAGACAATTGGGGGCCCATGTCGGAGTGGAGAGGTGTCGGAATGGTGGTTGCCTCCCACTCTCATCATCCAGGGACTCGACGTCCAACTTAAAGAAACATCTACAGGTACGAAGACAAACCGCAAAGGTTTGCTGAAATACACAGAAATCCAGTAAGCTAAAGTTAAGGTTTGCTAGCTTGTTAACCTGTCAATAACCTGTCAATACTGCTATTCATGCCACTACTGTACTGTATAACTGCTACTGGAAAACATTTTTGGACTGTAGGTACTGATACTGACTTGTGTCGTGTCAAAAAGTGTTAACGTTAGTCCGCCAAAACTGAATCACCCAGTTTATATACATCTAGTATCGTAACAGCTGCTTTTATCTGGATCAAACAGTCATAATGTGCAATAAACATAACATCATGTCCTGTTGTATACATGTTCGGTATATTCTTACTTATCCTCTGCATTATTTTATCTGCTCTGTGCTGTAAATTATAACCATCCAAGCTCTTTTTAACACTTTGAAAGCCCTTCTGGGGTAGGTTTAGAGGAGGGGAACAAATCATGTTTTTAGTGATAATAGCAAGATTTCTGCCAGAAAGGGCTATTGTGACAATGCCATTAACGAATTAACGCCATTAACTGCTTCTGTGTGCAGAGGAAATCAGTTTCGGCAGATTATCATGTTTGTCACACCTGTAATTAAAGTCAGCACCTGCATTTCATGTCACAGGCAATGCAGACATCAGGGCAGGGAAATTATATGTAAGTAACTTTGGAGCATGTTAATACCTAACGCACCTCTTTCAGGTGGTGATTTTTATTTTTATTAATTGATTTACTTTTACAACTAATAACAACAATAACAATAATAATAATTACTATCATTGTTGTCTGTGTAGATAACGTGGGAAACTTTGGAGCATGTTAATACCTAACACACCTCTTTCAGGTGGTGATTTTTTACATTTAATAATAACTATAACAATAATAATGATGGTTACAATTATTATTATCGTTGTTATTATTACAGTTATTGTTGTTATAACCTGTGATCTAATTCATGAATACAGCTGAATAGTTCATAATTAATAAGTTAATTGATTGTTAATTTTGCACTGTGTATTTTCCAGCGGAAACATCAAAGTCACTTACTTTTGACCACTGAAGCCACTGGTCGGTTTGAGATGAGTGAGCAGCCCAGTATACCTGAACCTGGACAAGGACAAGAGGCCCTGCATCCTCCCATCAAACAAATGAAACTTGACCTTGGACGCAGCACATCCCAGAGTATAGTCAGTAGACTGATATTTGAATTTGTGATTGATGATTCTCCTTGGTTGAGCAGCCTTCATTCAAAAACCTCATAGAGGGACTCAGTGGTGGCAAAACAGTCATGTGCAGAAAGACACTAGTCCAGCGTATTGAGAGAGAATTTGCTGCCATGGAAGAAACCTTGACTGCAACACTTCAGAAAGTGACAAATATGTGCACAACAGCAGACTTGTGGACTGCACATAACAGAAGCTTCTTTGGTATGACATGCCACTGGATTGAGGAGCAGACTATGGAGAGGAGGTCTGCAGCTCTGGCCTGTGTACGAGTGAAGGGACGGCATACTTTTGATGTCCTTGCTGCAAAAATCTGTTAAGTACATGCAGAGTACAAAATACAACACAAAGTAAGGGCCACAGTCACAGACAACAGCAGCAACTTTGTTAAGGCCTTCCGTGAATTCCATGAAACAACCGAGGAGGCAGCACCAGACGAGTTGGATGATGGAATAAGGTTCCTGGATAAGAATGCCATTCTGGAGATGGAGGGAGATGAGCAGCTTCATTTTTTCCTCCCCCCTCATCAAAGATGTGCAGCACACACGCTCAACCTTATTGCCACCAATGAAGTGGATAAAGCAGCATCAAAAGGACCATCCCGGAAAGTGTACTGAAATGCAATGGGTAAGTGTGCTTCTATATGGAACAAGGCACACCAGTCATCAGCAGCTGCAGAAGCAGTTCAAGATATTGCCAACATGAGGGTTTCTGTTCCATGTGTCACAAGATGGAGCTCTGAATATATGGCCATTTCCAAACTGATTGGACTTACAGAAGATCAGCTGGGTGACATCTGTGGAAGGCTTGGCGTGACCAGGCTACACCCTCACAAGCTGACTTTTCTCTGGGAATATACAGATGTGTTATAGCCACTTGCACAATCCATTGATCTTCTACAGGGGGAGAAAAAGAATTACAATGTAAAATTCATTAATCACATTTCAGTTACTGATTCCAGTAAGGCTCTTTTACTTTGACATTTGGGGAGATGGCTTGTTTACTGTTTTACCACTGTTTCAAGGGACAGACTGGTCCCAGGAAGCTGAGTACAGGACTGGACATATGGGGAGGCAGTTAGCCTCTACTAAAAGAGAAGAGCTAAGCTGGTCTCCAAGGCCTGTATTCAGGTATTATCTGGTTTTGTTGAGAGTTGGAGGGTCTGTGAACCCTGCAGCTTCACTGTGAGGTTCACTGAGAGGACATGAGGAGAGCAGCGTACAGTCCTCAGGGCTGAGCTGGCTGTTAATGGTCAATAAATATCTCCTAACTGTGAGCTGTCTGCTTGTTAAACTACAGTTTTGCTTTAAGATGTCATGTCTAGGTGTGGAGAGTTTAGGTCTGAATAAAGCCATCTTTGACAGCTGTGCTGACTAATGAAAGTAACACACTGAGTAATGTAACTGTTACTATTGCTCATGACTAATTTGTAATGTTTTTTCCCTTTAATTGGTAAGAAAAGGGTGACAAACAAAATAGTGAGATAAAGATAGGCCCAAATGCAGACACCTGCACCTCCTAACTTCTTTTCGTATATTATAGACTACCGTTCTCTTTCTACACCATATGGTTCACATTTATTTTAGTTTTGTGAAACTATAACAGCTGGTTGTTTGGAAGAACGTGATAGGCCTATATAATTATCATTTTAGCTGAGTGTGTGAATGCATTTTGTGGAAAACCTTTACTAGGGATGAGCGAGTACACCACTATCTGTATCTGTATCTGTTCAACCATCTAAATTATCTGTATCCGTATCTGTACTCGGAGTGGGCGGGACCTAAACCGAGAATGGGCGTGGTTTGACCGGGAATGGGTGTGGCTTAAATCGGTACATTATTTTAAGTCTGAAATTGATATGGATTGATCAGAAGTTTCTATATTTGTTGTTTATTTGAAAACTATTTACAGAACAGCCTCAAAATTGAGATTCAAATCAATGTTTTTGATCACAAAAGTAAGAGAACTATTAACAGAACAAGTTTTTTATGAACTCAGAACATGAATATTCTTAAGTGTATGAATGAATATTTAACGAAGCAGCCTCAGAATTAAGATTCAATATTTTTGATCACAATAGTAAAGGAACTATTCAAAGCCTATATACAGTATATAAAGCTTCATTTGTAATATTTATAATATTATATTTATTTTTATGAACTGCAGTGAGAAAGTGTCAGATACTGCATGCAGCCATATACAATAAAAATATTAATATAGGCTACTTTGTTCAGCTACATGTGTGTATGTGTGTAAGTGGTCTGTAAGACTGTTTATTTTTTAATGATCTGTGTGAACTTGGTGATTCATGCAAACATCCAGTGATGGCAAACAGGGAAATAATATGTCAGCCTTGTTCACTGTATTCTTCTCAAAAGCACCGCATTCAGTGTGAGCAAAGTTTTCCAACTGACTTTATATCACCAGCCAAACTAAGAGCGAGCAGACGGTAAAAAAAAAACAAAACAAAAAAAACGACCGGAGTGGAGGCAGTGACTGACGCGACACGAGCCGTTTTCAGCTCTGTCTTGTCAAATGCACCGCGTACGTTACGAAACAAGTTCACCAAGTAACTTTAAATATCATACAAACCGAAATAGAGGCGAGCTGAACAAAACCTAAGGAGTAGGCAACTGAAGAAAGCAACGTGAGCTACGTCAAGCCAAAGACAGAGAGATCAGCTGTCTGTGTGTGCTGCAGAGACGTGTGTGTGGTGTAGAAAGAGAACGGTAGTCTATAATATACGAAAAGAAGTTAGCACCACCATGCTAAACTCTTATTTTGACGGTGTCACACTTAACTCCCGCGTCCAGTCTGCCTGCCGTCATATTCATAAATAAGAAATGAAAAACGAAAAAATGAATTTGCAAAAACCAAATTTTTGCCGTTATTTTATTTTGTTTTTTTCCTTTTCTCGTTTTTTCAAGCTGACAGCAAAAACCGTTTTTCCATTTTTGGTTTAAAATGAAAAAAGGAAAAGGGGGCGCTATTTCCATTTTTTCGTTTTTTGGTTTTAACAGAAAAACGGATTATACTTTGATACCCGGACCCAAAACCCCTGATATCACCTAACACCGTCTCTTTGTCGCTAAACAAAATGAATTTTACTCTTTCAGAAGCTACAGTTGTTTAGCTAGCTGAGGAGGATCCAGTGAAAGCTGACACATTTTATGAAATTAAAAAACAAAATAAGCGTGTGTACAGAACATGTAGTTATCAGATAACTCCCTAACGTTTCAGAGTATTTCTAAGTAGTCCGTTAGCTAACAACAACCAGCATGAACACAATTAATTATATAATCTAAAGCTTCTTTAAGTCCACCAAGGCTGTCTATAAAATAAAAAAATAATATAAATATAACAAAATATGTAATATATATATAAAATAAATAAGATAATATAAAATATTAAAGCCTTACTTTTCAACGTTCATCCCACTGCTGGTCCGGCTGGTCCACACTGCAAACCTGCTGAAGTTCCCGCCTGGCACATCCAGGTATATTTTGGCGTGTTATTAGGGGCCGGGCAGCCTAAGCTGCCAGGACCCTATTGTAATCCTGCATGTTCTTCTTTCTTTCTTTCTTTCTTTCTTTCTTTCTTCTTCCGAGGAAATCCTACTTCCCATGCGCGAATAATGACCAAACTTTGCACAAAGGTCCAGTCCCATGCCAGATTGCCTCAGCTGCAAAAACACGCCAATAGTCCTGATGGTGGCGTTACAGCAAGCCTCTAAAGTTCAAAATTTTGAAAATTCACAACAAATCAACCATATGTGCTACAGATTTGCAACTTTCACCAAAATGTAGCCCCGATACTGAAGAAACTTTTGTACATTTAAACCTATTGCAAATTATGAAGTCCATCACTCTGTTTTTTTCAAAAATTGTAAAACTTATTAATTATTAATTAAACCTATCTCCTCCCACAATTTTTGCTCAATTGACACTAAATTTGCTACAGAGCATCTTCAGACTGTCCTACACAAACCATCCACACAGATTTTTGATTTATGGAAAATTGAGCCTACAGTGCATCAAAATGTTTGACTGTAAACGGTATTGTAAACATACTTGCAAATTCTCGCTAAATACATTTTCAATTTCCATAAAAAAATTACAAAATTTTGTAGTCATGGTAGATGAAGTTTGCCAAATATCAGAATTTTATCTCAAAAACTGAATTTTTTACAGCATTTTGAATTTCGCTCTCATGAGAACAATTGGAGTCAATACAAAAATGTCATTTTTAAACATCAGTTTTTCACTTTTGGAGCCAATAAATCATTGTGAAAAACAAATGACCAACATCTCCATGCTGTCTAGATGCAATTTGTGTATTTTGGGATTTTTGTCTCAATAACTGAATTTTTGACAGCTGTTTGAAATCTGCCTTTACATGCTAACAGCTGCTGTCTTGCACACAGGTGACTGACTTAGTCAATTTGTGAAGCTACAGGTGATGTTTCCATTTGCCAGTTAGCTCAGTGAGATAGAGGATGGTTCTTGGTGTTGAAGATCATAAGTTCAAGCCTCAGCTCGTGCAACATTTCCATATGAGAAATCTACCCAAACTTTTCACAAAGGTCCAGTCCCATGCCAGATTGTGTATATTGTCCCGCAAAAATGTCTAACTTGCAATGTCTCCTGCAGCCTCTGGTGTCGCTGTTGGAGGGGCGTGGTTTCGTGATTGATAGGCGTAGTGCCTATGGTAGTGCCACTCACTCGCTCCCATAGACTATACTGTCTATGCTCGCCCCCCACCACCCGCCCTGCTCCACCATCTCAACCAATCATGTTCACATCCAGTTTCAAAACTGTCAAAATGGCACTGGCCAAATCTGAAACTCGAGGCTTCAAAACGGGTGTTCAGAAACCAATGGGTGACGTCACAAAGGCTCCGTCCAGTTCTATATACAGTCTATGGTTTGAACTTAACAACACGGAAATTCCGAGTTACACGTGAAGGCATCATGAACCGGGGAGCATACGTCACCGACTACCCAATACTCCGACCACCCATTTCTCCGACCGCCCATTACTCCGACTGCCCGATATTCCGACCATGGCTAAACAGAATATAGCAATGCATACGACCGGATTTCCGTCCATACACCCACAATATTTAAACCCTTTTCAGATCTATCAAACTGTGCATACGTACAACTCTCCGTAATTTCCCTCATATTTTGCCCTCTACACGGCCAAACCAACCACAACCATATATGGTCAATACAAATCAGCACTTGTGCATATAAAGTAGCCATGTGCGCTCTGTGGAGTGACGTCAGTGGAAGACGGTGAAGATACGGACTGAGAGCGGGGAAAGAAGGACTTTCTTTGAAAACGAGATAGCCTACACGGCAATAACGGACAATAAATCAGTCAGAAAAATAATTTTTGCATTGAAATAGGCTACAATAAAAACACAAATTCCCAAATCTGGATGAAAGGGAGTAGAAAGAAGCATAATTGTATTTAATCTGCCCCTTATCCTACAAAACCCTTTTTTTTTTTTAACATGATGTCAAAAGTTACCAGTTATCATTACTTTGCCCCTTTCCACTAGACAGTTACAGCTCTACTCTACTCGGACTCGGACTCGGTCTCGCTCTCGCTCTCTTTTTTCTATCCTCTCCTCAGCTCCAAACACAGTCGTCTACACCTGTGACAGAAAAACAAGTGTCAGTAGATCAGTGTGCGCTGCTGCCAGTGTGTTTTTTAAACTTAGCGGGTTTCTTGTCGGACGTCTCTAGAGTGTGCAAGAAACCAAAAAAACAAAAAAACAAAAAACCATAGCCTAAATAAATAAAAACTGAGTAGAACTAGTGGGAAAGGACCATAATAACCCCCCCCCCCCAAAAAAAAAGTGTCTCAATCCGTTTTGTTTTTCAATAAACATATACATAACGTTATTATAGGGCTTGTAGAGCGTCAATGGTGGTTGTGGTGTGAGAGAGGTGTGGGACAGATCTGACCAGTCCATGAGCGGCCATACGCGTTCACAGACAGTCTGAAATCGCAGAACTTGAACATTAGCTACTTACACATTATAACAGTAAGGGTCTTAACATTAATATTAAATTAGCTATGCCTACATAATTTCAAACAAAGAGCAGGGGTCCCAAGATCAGCCACCAGAACCACTACCTGAGAAACGGAGGGCACTGGGGCCAACACCGACAGCTGATAAAGGTTCGAGGCTCCGTAAATATCAGCCCGACTTTTTTAAACAAACTAATAGCTGAAGTGAGATCATAAGTGCTTGTCTGATTTCTAAATGTGACGTATGGTGTATTGATCGGGCGTTGTTTCAGCACCCCGGACAGCGCTTTATCCATCATGCGTTCACGATGTGTGTGTGTGTGTGTGTGTGTGTGTGTGTGTGTGTGTGTGTTTCAACAAGTGGCGTCGGAGTGTGTGATTGGGAGGTCGGACTAATGGACGCAAAAATATAGAAATGTGTGGTCGGAGAAATGGG
>JAJHUR010106696.1:5789-17133 GCA_027495735.1 Lutjanus campechanus
GCTAGAAGAAGTTTTAAACATATATACCACAGAGTTGCCTCTTGCTAATTAGCTCAGTGAGATACAGCAGAGTCTCTTGAGCCAGATATTGTGATTCAAGCCTCAACTGATGTAAAATGCGCATTAGAATGCCACCTTTTTTTCATCCTCCTACACTCTGCTTGTTGATCAGAACTGCCTAATTTTGCCTAAAATTGCCCGGCCCCGACCATTGCTGCGCAGCAGCTATAATTAGCTTTAATTTCTTGATTTAGTTTGATTTATTTTTTGTTAGTTGGCTATTAGTCCCACTCTTGGCTGTCATGCCTCTTCAATGTTTTGTTATTTAGTTCATGCCTGTGTGGCTATTGTGTTCATTTAGAAAACCAATTTCAAATAGTTCTTTTCAGAAGCTTTATCCTGTTAGCTAACTGTCATTTTTCCTTGGTTCATCTAACTTTAGCTAGCTGAAGATGGAGTGGAAGTGTAAATATTGTGGTTTTATTAGTGAGAAAAGGGCCCAGCTATTTAAACACTACCGGTTAAAACACAGAAGTTACACAAGGACAGTACCATTTCCGTGTTTGCACCAGGACTGTTTGTGCACATTCAAGTCCTTAAACAGCCTTAAAGCACACATATCTCGTGTTCACTCTAAAACTCATGAGGAACAACCAGGAGAAAATGAAGCGGTCAAATTCTGCTGTCAGTTGTGTGAATTCACCGAGCCCTGCTCTGAAACTGAATTTTTCACTCACCTCCGAAGCAGACACTTGAAAGTTAACCAGAAGGCTCAGTGTCCTTGTGCAGGCTGTAGATTTGAGAGCAGTGTGTATTCAACTTTCAATGCACATAAAAGTAAAGCACATAGAGAAGACGACTGGAAGATGTTCAAGAAAGAAATAGTTAATGTTGACGTGAGTGATGAAAACAAAGACAGTGTTGTTGCAGATGAGCAAATGCCAACACGGGGGAGATAGATGATGTTAGTGAAAAAGTTTGTGAGATAGATCTTCATGATTTAGAAAAGCAGTTAGAGCTTCCTGTCATTCTTGGCGATGATCCATCCACCTTCTTCAAGGCCAGCTTTGTAAGCAACTTTGATTTTTCTCCTCCTCCTCTCCTCCTTCCCCCCTCCCTTGCTCCCCCGTTCTTTACCTCCCCTCCTCTCTCTCTACCGTACATATTACAGTATTTTAAGGTGTGCATGTGTTAATAGTTTCTTTTTTTTTAATTGTTTTTGTTGTTTAAAAAAAAACTTCTCTGGAGGAGGCAAACTCCTTACACCTGTCCTGAGTGATTTTCTGTAGCGGTTGCTGCACTGGGCAGTGGGTGGACACTGGACAGGGCAGACATGTGGGCTGTGTATGTACTTATTGAGGCTGTTTGTAGCACTATGTTGTCATGTTAACGTGATCATGCCCTGTTCCTTCTTTCAGGACGTTGATGATGAGGGAGGTTCGTACAATGATGTGCCAGTGGGGATCCTCTGCCGTGAACAGGAAAACATCACTCCACACACGCTTCACCACAATGCATCCTCAGTGGGAATCATCTTGGAGGGAAACATTGTGATGGATGTTGCGAGCCTGCCCCAAGCCATGTACATTGTCTTCGGACTTACCTATGCACTTCATCTCAGCTACCCTAAGTACATGAAGAACACTTTTGATCTTTTTCAGCAGGTACTTCTGAACTTAGGTAAGACAGATCTGTGACCTAAACTTCAAACACTCAAGAATCAGCTTGCAGTGTAAGATCCAGAATCTCCTCTTCCCAAGTCCCAAGTCAAATGTGAGGGTTTCTTTTTGTTTTGCATTGTTTTGTTTTTTTATAAATTGGCAGAAAAAGAAAAAAGAAAGTAATAATTTTGGCCTTCAACATTTGCTGGTTACAACTTTGAAGGGAATGTATGGAAGTAAAGAGAGAGAGGGTAAAGAGAGAAGGACAGATTTTTATTTTTTTTAAGGGGTTATGAGGAGGGCAGAGTGTGGACTCTAGATGGGTATCTACTGTCAGTTTTATTTTTCACTCTTACTCTGTCTCACACGTTTTATATTTTATCCAGAGAAACTTTTTTTGTTGATGAGTTCAGAATGTGTTTCTAAAGTGGGGTAGAGAGAGCAGGGGAGGAAGAGAGGTGGAAAGAAGAGTATGGGGTCTCCATACAGGTATCTGCTGGTATTTTTTTCAGCCTCCTCTTCTCTCTTCTTTCATTCTCACACACTTTTTTTTTTTTTTACATGGACACGTGTTATTTGTAAATGTAAAGATGCCAGTGTTCAACAGGGCTGAGTTATATCTTTCCCATTTGACAGCCAAATTTGAAGAGGCGCGGTACAATATTCTAATAATTGGAGATAAAGAGGAAGAGAGCTTTGTATTGTACGAGTTTGTGAGAAAGATCTTTTCATGCCATCACTGAGGAATCTACAGCCTATTAGGCCATGGCTTTGTTTATTTCTTTTGTTTTTGAAAAAAGATATGTTCAATTAAAAGAAAATTGGATCAATGTAATGTTGCAGTGTATGTATTTTACACAGCTCTATTGATTTAAAGACACATTTTGAGTTTTAGGAATTGAAAAATGGGGGCTATATAGCCTATTTAAAAAATAAACGCTTTCTCTTAACAATATTTATTTATTTATTTATGTATTAGCTGTTTAGCTATGGAGGACTAAAAGTGCCAAAATTAAATAAATAAATTAGAGGTGGGACTCGATTAAAAAAATTAATCTAATTAATTAGAGCCTTTGTGATTAATTAATCTCAATTAATCGCATTTTAATCGCATAACCATATTTACCACAAGAAGCAACATTTTTCAATATAAATGGATTTTGGTATATGACTTAATCAAATGATAGACACATACATATATTTAAACAACAAAATATTGTTGTGAAAGTGAAGTGAAACGTCCAGCGTCAGCCACTTGACTAAAAACAGTTAACAGACACACCTCGGCAGCACTGAGATGTGAATCCCTGCCATGCAAGCCTGACTAGCAGAGTCAAACCAAGTCAAGACAAACAGCACAAGTGTCTGTAAAGAGGCTCTAGTCTCTCCATCGTTCTACACAGAGGCAGAGATGAGCTGCAGGGAGACAGACTGCAGGCAGAGAGAGGAGCTGGAGCTCAGGAGGAACAGGTGAAACAGTTGAAACTACAGTGAAAAGCAAGAAACACACAAGTAAATAACGACTGTAGTTGAGCCAACATTATATTGAAGCAGTGAACTGTTGTTTCTCGTGGTAAACCCGCGTTTCTCGTGGCGTAAAGCCCCGCGGGGCCGCGCGCCGGTGCGTGCCTGCCGCCGCCGGTGCCAGGCTTCTTCATAGAAAATAATGGGGGCGGCTGTTTTGACGCGCGGCGTCCGCCGGCGGTGTGTTTTGGCCTGTCTTGTGCATCAGTGTGATCGGTCGACCAGGAAGTCAAGCACTGACAAACGTTCCGTTCCGTCCCGCGATTAAATGCGTTAATTTTTTTGACGCGTTATTTTTTTTGTAATTAATTAATCATAATTAACGCGTTAAAGTCCCACCCCTAATATATATATATATATATATATATATATATATATACATACAGTGACGACCCCTCCCTCTTGCACCAGCTCTTCCTGTGTTGTGCTGCTTCTCTTTCTCTGTCTACAGGAGGGTCGTTAGCAGGATGGGTCACACCTGGGCCCGGTGTGAAATAGCTGCCTCAGCCTGCAGTCTGTCTCTCTTCTCCTGCTGTCACCAGACAGACAGCACCTCAGCAGCATGAGCTCGGCCTGAGCTTCTTTTTGTTTCTTTTACACATACACCATCACACACACCCATACATGCATTACACCACTGAACCACTGATTCTCAGATGTTATATTGATTTGCTTGTGTTTTGTAAAATAAATGAAGTTCTTTAGCCCGCCACCTCGTGCCTGTCTCCCTTTATGTTGCAGCCAGTGAGCTGTAACAGTTTTGTTGTTGACCTGGTGTAGTGGCTTTAGTATCATGGTGATGTTGATACTCTGTTGTGGCCTATTCTGTCCGTGGTCATTTTGACCTCTCTCGTCTGTTAAAATGCATGTAACTCTGTTTTAATAAAAACCCTATGTCTCCCAGTTACTGACTGTTCCTAAAAGTGTGTTATACATCATCTTATGCATTTTGGGCATTCTGGAATAAAAGAGAGAGAGAAAAAAATAGTAGTTATACCTAGAACCGCCATGAGATCATTTTGACCTCCATTACATTTTTAAGGTTTACAGTTGTGGTAAATGACATTTATGGTCATATACAAGCTCAAAATGTTTAAATCAGATGTTACTGAGCTATAACCAACCAAAATCATGTTTCATGGCAGAACTACAGAGAAGGGAGACAAATTAACCCTTAAAACCCTACATAGACCTAAAAACACCTGGAAATAGTTCTATATTTTTGCCAATTTTGAGCTTATTTTTTATTAAGCGTATTATACATCATATGAAAAACCAAAAACAAAAATCACACAGTAAAAAAAACTTGTGTTTTGTTGAACAGCTCCCTAGTCAACCAGGAAATTTCCTTTTTTTCAATGTGAAAAGTTGTACTTGGGTGTTTTGGAGCTACATGTGAAGTTTTGTGTAAATACACTTTTTCCTCTGTGAGAATAATAAAGTCTGTAATGATGACTTTGGCTCTCACATAAGTGTTATATATAATTGTAAAATAGCAATCTGTCAATAAATGGAAGACCAGAAGTCAACTTTATCAAAAAAGATTTTTTTAATGCCTTCCAATGGGAAGTCAAATGATTAATGATAAAACAAATAACAAACAAGTAAAAAAAAAAGTGCTTCACAACAGTAATGACAACAGCTCAAAAACAGTCAATTAAAAATAAGGTTGAGGTGTGGTCTACTATTTACATGACTACAGTTGATATAACAATAACAAGTAAGTAACAAAGTGCTTCACAACAGTAACAACTGGGGCCAAAAACAAGGCTGAGGTAAACTATTTACATGACTACAGTTCACTGTATGTGGTTATGGCTCTGCAGCACTGGCCTCTGCTACAGGAGCCTTCCTGTCATGCCATTCTGTGTGCCACCAGACACAGCACAACGTCACATTGACAACACTTCCAGCTGGCAGTTCTGCCACAGTGTGCGCACCGCCTGCACCCTTTTTCAGCCGCACCAGGCTTTCGACCCACTCCTGCAGTGGCCCCCTCAGGCTCCTCTTCATCTGCCTTGCTGTTGTTCAGGCAGACCAGGAGACAGTCAGCTCCTCTGCTTGGTGTCAGCCATTCAGGTGACACACCACACAGGCCAGCAGCCAGCTCCTCCATGAACCCCAGGTGACTCATGGGCTTTTTGTTTGCAGTGGCACACTGCTCCATGTACAAGATATAGCTGTTTGTTGCAGCTATATCAATGAAGTGGTACAGCAGGGTTCTGTACCACTTGTTTGACCTTCTGTGCACGGAGTCGTATTGGATGAGCTGGTCAGAGAGGTTGATACCACCCATGTACCGGTTGTAATCCATGACAGCATCCGGTACTGTGATGGCCTTCTTCTCCCACCTTCCAGTCTCCTTGCACTTGACATTGCGTGTCACCGTCTGCCCGCTGAAGGCTTTATGGATCGTGGAGCACACCGACACCTCGCTGGTGTCCATCCATTTCACAAACAACAGCTCCCCTGCCCTGATCCATTTGATGGAACCCCTTGCACTTTTTTTTGCTAAGGGCACCCACAGCTGTTGGTGTGCATCTTCAAGTGTCCTGGTAAGTGCCACATGCCACAAAGCCCTGCTCAAAAAGATCTTGAAAGAGCTTAGGGCTTGTGTAGAAGTTATCGGTTTTACCGGTGTAAATTATGAAGTCAGTGTAGCCATTGCTGGAGTCAGCCAACACAAAAAGCTTCACACCCCACTTTTTGGGCTTTGACTTCATATACTGGTGTATACTAATCTTGGCTTTCGTGGCAACCATGCGCTCATCAATTGCGATCTGCTTGCTGGGGTGCCACAGAGCTTTGCATGCCTCCCTGATGGTGATGTACAGGGGCTTGACACGATGCAGAGGGTCATGCAGAGTTCCTTTTTTTTGGTCATTGGTGACATCTTCTTCAGGGTGACTAATGTGCACAGATTTTGCAATGGCAATGAATCTGTCTCTGGTCATCACATTGCGTGGAAAAGAGACACTAAAAATAGACCATTGCCTCCAGTAATCCACCAGTCTGGGAAGCTGGAGGATGGCCATGTAAAACAGCAGACCGATGAAGTGGAAAAATTCTGCAGGTTTGAGTTCAAACCACTTGAACTTTTCCCCCTTCGCAATCTGATTTGCAGCATTGATATTAGTGTGCTTGCAAATAGTTGTCACTTCCCTTGGACCGAAAAAAAGCTTGAACAGCTTGACTGCTGGCTTATCCTCGTCTGTCAGGATCTGCAGACCAGGAGGTCTCTTGGGGCAGAAGTTGGGCATCCTATGCAGAGTGTCCGCCTCCTCAGCATCTTTCCAGCTGCTTCCTTCATCCAGAACTCGTGGTCCCTGCCCTCTCCCTCTTCCATACCCTCTCCCTCTTCCATGTCCTCTCCCTCTTCCACGTCCTCCATCCCGTCTACATGATGATGTGGTAGAAGATGATGAACGTGGTGATGATGATGATGATGTTGCTGGAGGGCCAGAGGATGTTGTGTGGGGTGTGGGGGGTCGTGGGTCTAATTGGTCAGTCTCATTGTCTAAGCTGAAAGGATAAAAAGGTGAAAGAAAGCGTCATTCTCATTTCTTTCAATTTATAATTCATTATTTCTTATAAAAAGACTTGTTTCAGTTTTCAATAGTGTTTGAGACGCGCGCGTGCACACATACAGGCAAATGTGGTTTAAGAGACCAATCTTGCAGATTCTTGCGTGGCGGTGGTTTACGGAACCACACTTAACGCAACATCTGGTGAACTTAAAAGACGTATCAAAAATTTTTTATTTAATCTGCAGAACACAAATCTGACTTGAAAATCATCATTTCTCTTTCAGAACAATATGTGACATATCACAGGCTTATGAGACCAGACCAAATAGTGTTTTGTGAAACCAACAGTGTTTATGAGGCCTGTTTACATATAACACACAAACACAAACCACGCAATGGTATATGAGGACTGACAAACATTACAAGGTCTACAAGAATACAATATTACATTTAACCTCTCAAAACCCCTTTTAAAGACCCACTTCAAACCTCCCTTTTAGCCATTTTCATTCTCAATGGTCTTTAAATTGTGGTTATGAAGTTTTTAGCCAAAATAACAAAACCTGTGCCATTTTCCAGGACTCTCTTTCTGCAGAGCGCCAGTAGCTTATTAGCAATGTGCCTCTGAGTCGTGAGTGGAGACAGCACTGCTCTGCACCCTCCCCCTCACACGCCACATCTCAACCGAGGAAAGCTTCTGCTAATTTAGAGCTTTTTAAGCTAAGTTTTGATTTTAAAAATAAGTTAGTAGCAAGGTTGGCATATTTTCCAAGTCAAAGCGATCCAATCCCTGGATCCAATGCTCTCTGCTGCTGTCCCCCTCGCAGGAGAGCCTTCTGCCTGCCTACTACCTGCCTGCTCTGGCCGCCGAGCAGCGAACAGAGGTGCAGAGGCAAAGCACCTCACAGGATGGCAGCACGGACCTGAGACGAAAGTATTGAGGCCCAAGTTTCCGGTGCACTTGGCACAAAGAAAGGGGGAAAAAGCCTGCTGCACATGAATGAAGAAAATCGGATCACAAATTAATGAACAAATGACAACCATTACTTCTTCAACATGACAAGAATTCAGAGACGCTGTTGGTACGTGCACAGCTTATCATGTGCTGATTGTTGTTGTAAGCCTTCAGCTTACAGCTTGGGGGTTTGTACCACAACCGTTTTAGTCTTATTTAGGCTTTAAATTCCATTTTAATATATTGTTATCATTATTTTTATTATTATCATTAATAATAATGACAATAATATAATGTTTTTAACGCTTTAATATATTTTATGAATATGAAATAATAATGATTGTTTCACAGTTAAATAATAGGGTACGAGCGCTCACTGTGTGTCGTGGTTGCACGGGGTCGAGCTAGTCGGGTCGGACTCGAGCTAAGTGAGCGTGTTCTCGGCCGGCTGACCCAGACTGACCCGTACAGTAACCGCCTCTCCGCCAAATATGGAAAGTACACTCCCACTAAAATCCAAGATGGCGCAGCTCAAATGCCCATGGTTTGGTCACAAAACAGACTCCCCGAAACCAATGGGTGACGTCACGGGTGCTACGTCCATGTTTTATACAGTCTATGGTTGTAAGCTGAAGGCCATCCTGGGTGACCCCACAGGACAGAGGACCAGCCGCAGTAACAGGCTCATCTCCCTGACCTGCAGACCAGAAAGACTAAGGAGAACTTTCATTCCTGCTGCCATCAAGATGCACAATGCAATTTGTTAGGCTAAACACTTTTACTTTGTATTTATATTATTTCAGGTGATTTATTGCTCTGTGTGTGTTATCTATTTTGTCACATGTTCTTGTAAGCTGCTGACAACACAAAAAAGAAGGTGCATGGAATGCAAATGCAGCAGTTTTTGGAGTGTTGGAGCCTTCTCACCCATAAAAATGTGGTAGACGTTCAGGATTTTTTGGGCTTATAACCAATACCAATCACAGGGTCTATTTGATGCCTTCAATTTTTGTATAGCATTACATATTGATGTAACTATTCTTAAGAACACTAAGTATCACAATTAAGAAATGAGAATAATCATGAATAGATCACGCTTTACTGCTTACCATCACAATAAACATCAACAATAACAATTACAGTAAAGAATTTTTTTAAAATGAACACTATATCAAGTTTCTTAACAACAAGAACACTCAGAGCGAACCAAAAATCCATCTGAAATACAGGGCCTTTGAGCCTGCATTAGCTGCATGGAATACATATGGAAGCAAACGTGCGTCAGCTTCTTCACGAATGCAATGCAACTCTGCTACTTCCTCACACTTATCTTTGGTCAACTTGTCGCAGGTTTCTTCACAGGTCATGTGCAATACCTAACCATGTAGCATTTCTCTGTATTGTGGACCAATGTGCCTCTAAGTCGTGGGCAGAGAAAGCGCTGCTCTGCATCTTCCCCCTCACACACCACATCTCGGCCGTGGAAAAACTCTGCTATTTTAGAGCTTTGGAAGCATTTCTCTGAGGGGAGAAGGGACAGAGGGGACAGAGAGAGAAAAGAGAGGAGACAGAGGATGGAGAGAGGACACGGAGAGAGGATAGAGACGGAACAGAGAGGAGAAAGAGAGAGGACAGAGATGAGACAGAGAGAGGACAAAGAAAGAGGACAGAGATGAGACAGAGAGAGGACAGAAAGGGGAGATGGAGAAAGGAGACAGAGTGGACAGAGAGAGGATGGAGAGAGGAAAGAGGGGAGACAGAGAGGAGACAGAGAGAGGACATGGAGAGAGGACAGAAAGGGGACAGAGAGAGTGCATGGGGAGAGGACAGAGGGAACAGAGAGAGGATAGAGAGGATGTCCTCTCTCTGTCCCCTCTCCATCCTCCGTCCCCTTTCTGTTCTCTCTCCATCCTCTCTGCCCCCTTTCTGTCCTCTCTCTGTCCCCCCTCTGTCTCCTCTCCATATCCTCTCTCTGTCCTGTCTCTGTCTCCTCTCCGTCTCCGGTTTCCATCTTTTCTCTCTGTCCTCTCTCCGTCCTCTCTGTCTCCTCTCTCTGATAGGGATTCTTGCGGGCTGGATATAATTGAAACGCGGGCTGGAAGTTTGATGTGTCTGCTCAATGAGGCGAAAATTCTTTTGGAGCCCCTCCAACAAGACCAGTCTCATCAGATTTCTGTTAGAAGAGTGGAAAGGCCCACAACACAGAGAAATGCTACATGGTAAGGTATCGCACATGACCTGTGAAGAAACCTGCTACAAGTTGACCAAAGATAAGTGTGAGGAAGTAGCAGAGTTGCACTGCACGCATGAAGAAGCTGACACACGTTTGCTTCTGCACGCATTCCATGCAGCTAATGCAGGCTCAAAGGCAGTTAGCGGCTCTTCCGCACTTTAAGAGGAAAGTCCTGGCCATATTCTTCTTCAGTGTGGGTTAAACCTTTGGCGCTTAAAAGTCAGCCCCCTGTTTCGCACAAAGTCCCTAATGTTCTGACCGTTCTGTTCTTCAGTGCTGGCTGTTCACATTCTTTACAAACCAAACACTCCCTCTTCGATGCCAAATGGCCTTTCATTATGTGAGACCTGAAATGTCTCATCACAGCATTTTCCGCCACTTTGGTCCATGGTCTTCTTATTTTGTCTTTGCGTACTGAAAACAAACAAGATGACATAATTGTTAGTATGGCTGACTACATTTTTATTTAATCTGGATATCAATGAGAATTAATAGGAGTTTTGTTTACCACTCAGAGTAAGAGGCAGCAGTAACAGCTGTTTACCAATTGTAATTAAAGATGACATACTTCCTGTACACGTGCGTCTGTTATTCTGTAAAACTGTTTGCACTGCAACAGGTTGTATATTTCCTTTATCGATATGTTGACTTTTCCACCTCTTCCCATCATAAACTTTTTAACTTAGTCTCTGTCTGTCTCCCTGTCCTTACATGTTCATCTGATGAAGATGACGGGATATTCTAAACTTGATACATATTAAAATTCAACTTGATCATACCATTATGTGCAGGGAGGAGTCCATCTGCTTTAGCAGTGTCCATGTTTACGTCTGAAAAGTGTGTAACAGAAGAGCATAGTAGATGCATTTTATTAAATAGTATGTGTTGTTCAATTTTGTAATGCAATATATTATTTGTTATTTTTACTGTAAATATGTTTGGAATTATTGAGGACAAGAAGCCCAGAGAGCAGGTTCGATAAACACTAATTTCCAACATCAGTTAGCTCAATGAAAGCAGAAATAGATCAGACAGGTTTTCGTAGCAAAGTTTGTTGTAGGCAACTGGACCTGATAGAGTTCTTGAAGACGTTTCGCCTCTCGTCCAAGAAGCTTCTTCAGTTCTGACTGACTGGTTTGGGAGTTCAGGTATTAAACCTCTGTGTGGTCATTAACACCTAGAGGGCCATGTGTCTCAAGTGCCACCCTGTGTGGACCTTGGGTTTCACCTGGGGGGAGGTGTGAAAGAGAGTTAAGGACCCTGCCACCATGTGCTTTGTTGGAGTCACATGATTTCAGGTGGGTATCAAACTGTCTGGGGAGTGATTTTAAAACTGCATTGTATGTGGCAGATAAATTATGTCTTAGACCACCTCCTCTGTTGAGAGATGGCCTTTCCAGGTTAACAAAAATGGCTTCTTTTACTCCTCTCTCAAACCATCTCT
>JAJHUR010106697.1:6469-16687 GCA_027495735.1 Lutjanus campechanus
TCCTATTTTTGCAGTTGAAGAGATGGGTGGATCTGGTTCCAGTGACAGTGAGTTGTTTTCCTGCTGTTGTTTTTTTTTTTGCATGATACATTATAAATTAGCTGTTGTAGAAATTGAGTGGGTTGTTTTTGAATTTCACGGTATGGTTTATCCTTCTCTAAAGTGGACATACATGTATGTTGGACTGTACTCTTGCATCTGTCATGTAGTATTCATGGCATTTCAGTGTTAAATGAACAGTTCACCCCACAAAGTTTTTCCTCTGAACTGTACTGCTATTTAACCATCTAGACTTCTTTTATGTGAGTTGCAGAGTTCTGGAGATATCATTTGTAGAGATGTCTGCCTTCTCTCCAATATAGTGGGACTAAATTGCACACATCCTGTGTTGCTCCAAGCCCCAAAAAAGGCATTTGAAAAATTCAAAATCAGCGTCCCTTTCCAAACATCCTGACCTGGTTACTCAAGATAGTCAGCAGACCTGTTTGTGAGCAGTTTCATAGAGGAACTACTTACTTTCTAACAGAAAGTAGTTCCGGTAGATTCTACTGTAGAAAGAAAGTAGTTCCTACATGAAACTGCTTACAACAAGGTCTGTGGATTAAATTGAGCAACCAGGTCATGATTTCTGGAAAAAATACACTGGTTCAGAATTTTTCAAATTTATTTTTTGGTACTCGGAGCGACATAGAACTTAAACTATTTAGTCCCGTTATATTTGAGAGAACGCAGACGTCCCTACAGCTGTCATCTCCAAAACTCACCAGCTCACACCAAAACAGTATAGATGGATAAATAAGCAGTACAGGCAAAATATGTACTTTGGATTTTGAGGTGAACTGTCCCTTTAATGCTTAGCACAATATCAAATTGGTTCTTTGCACATTCTCAATTAGAAGTTTTGTAAACCACTTGTAATTTATTGAGTCCCAGGAAAGATTAAATCGAAAGCAACTGGACTTGTTTAAAAGTCTTTTCTGAAGACGTTTTGCCTCTCATCCAAGAAGCTTCATCAGTTCATGCCTGTCAAGACTAGTCTGAGTTAGTCTTACTAAATGGTGGAAACCACCCAGGTATTTAACCTCTATGTGTTGACAACACAGGAGACCTAACTCTTCAGGCCTGGACTCAGCTGTCTATTTACACCCTAAGGAGAAAGCACGCTCCTTTGAGGCGGCCACTCACGACCGCCTGGTTTCGGGTGACTCCCAGGACTAACGACTCCTAACGACTGTCGCTAGAACTGAAGAGAGCACTAATGAATTTGAACACATCCATAGAGGTTAAATACCTGGGTTCCCACCATTTAGTTAAACTCGCTCAGACTAGTCTGACAGGCATGAACTGATGAAGCTTCTTGGATGAGAGGCGACACGTCTTCAGAAAAGACTTTTAAACAAGTCCAGTTGCTTTCGATTTAATGTTTCCTGCGATTACAATGACCTGGACGAATGAGAACATTCACGGACAATTTATTGAGTCATTCTTATAAAATATTTTACAAAAGTCATACACTAATCCAGAGTGATTTTAAAACCAAGAGCAGAATCTTAAAGAATTCTGTGACTCTGGTGATTTTGTATATTTTTGTTGTCAGCAAAGCTAAAGCATGCCAACACTGAATCTAATTATTGGCTTGTGGAAAAAGAAAAGGGCAGGAAACAGACAAAGACAGAAAGTAAAGACAAGACACAAGAGGGAGGACCTGGACTATAAAATAAAACAGGACCAGATAAACCTCAAGACTGTAACAAATGTTGGTTTTTGATTTGTTGACAATAACAATTATATATATGTCCCCAGTCTTGTTCTTTAAAGTTTTTTTTTAAACTGGCACCTTAAAAAATAGATTTAATAGCAGAAAGATTAGAACAAATTAAGTTCAAGTCTGTGTCTTTATTAGTTGTCGTATGTTAACAATGAAAGAAAGCATTTTGTTTGCCGTGTGTGGAAAAACAGTAGAATGCTTAAACACCAGACCAATCCATTGTTAAGCAATTTTAATTTTCCCTACATTTGTTTCAGCTGCAGCACCCTCAGCTGGAGCAGCTGCTGGAAATGCCACGGCAGGCGGTAGGTGCACAGTTCATGTCCTCTGTAAATGCCTTTTCCTGTCTGTATCTGTCTGTCAATGATCAGATTGTCTAGAAACCCAGAATCTGACGATAAAACTTGGTAATAATAATTTACTGCATGGTCGGATATTTATTGCACGGTATTGCTAAATTTATACAAAAGTTTGACTTTTTGAGGAAATATTCCTTTTTCCCTTCTTTCTTAGAGCTAATTGAGAAGATCGATACCACTCTTATATTTGTGCTTTAAAAACAGAGCTAGATCCAGGAGATTTTTAACTAAGCTTAGCATAAAGACAGCAATCAAGGGGAAACAGCTAGCTACAACGGCTACAACCCCCCCCATGCTGCTGCACAACCCTGTGCTATTTTCAGCAAAACTGTAAAAAAAAAAAAAGTTTGGCGTAAATTCAGGCTGTCATTTTGTGGCCCAACAGGTAAATTATTTCCTCAACCCAACGTTAGTGAAAGTAGTTGTTATTAATTATTAATTCATCAGTTATTATTAATGCAATACGAAAGCAAAAACAAACATGCATTTTAGATGAATGAGATGTATATCGTAAAGAAACAAAGAATTTATTAAGAATTTATTAACAAGAAATAAATATTGGGGCTGATAAATTATTTGCCATAAGTGTTATAATGTGTGCACGTGATAGTATATCGTTCTTTATATTAAAATGTATTTTAAAATTGTAATCCTGCTAATAATCCCCATTTTTAGTAAATGTAACTGTAATCTGATTACTAGTTTTTTCTGTAACTGTAATGGAATACAGTTACCTTTGTTCTGTATCCTGATTACATAATAAACATAAACATAATCCTGTTAAATGTAATCCATTACTCCACAAACCTGTTCACCATATCTCAGCCTTTCTTACCATCAACTGTGGGTAAACCAGTTAAACTACAGGTTATATGAACTTTCTTTAAAAATACAAAAATGTGAAATTGTCGGTTACCTTATCGATCTCAGCCATGATAAGCAGGTCATTATTGACTATCGGTATCGACTGAAAAAAATCCATATTGTCCATCCCTCATTTGTTCTATATATTTTTCTTTAATTTGTGGGGAAAAAAACAGATTTGAGAAATGCTGGCTGTTCTCTTGTGCTTCAGTGTTTATGCTAAGCTAAGCTAACAGTCTCTGAGGTTCATATGTAGAATAAAGACGTGAGTGGTATTGATCTTCTCATCTCATTCTTGGCAACAAAGTCAACAGCCATTGTATTAGTATTTCCCCAAAATGTCATAACTTCAAACTTAAGATGATAGTGTTTGGAGAATATGTCATCTCAGATCTGGAAAAAGACCTTATTCTTTCAGTTGTAGATAAATTCCAAAATTATAAATCCACTTTAAAAATTGATTTAAATTCAAATCAATTAAAGTAATTTCATTAAACGTATTTGCTTTTGAAGAACATCGAAATTAATATGCGATGATGGATCACTGTTCCCCTAAAACACTGTTACATGAGTCATGTTTGTGTTTTTTATTTTATTCAGCTGCTGGGACCCAAAACAACAAGCAGTTAAATGTTTAAATAAATGCAACACAAACTACTTAACTCTAAAAGTCACTGTTATTAATTGTCTGTGTTTTTTAATATTAAATGAATTTCAGTCATCTACTTTATGAATATAAAAAGTAGAAGCTGTATAACATCTTGTAAAGTCTTCAAAAGACAAGTATCAAGTTGGCTTCATGTTGTATTCATATCCAGTCATTGTAAAATCATGTTTTTCACTCTTTCCTCAGGCGAGCACTTCGTGGATAAACATCAACTTGAGCTGATCAGGAGGGTGACCAACATTTCACCCATTTTGGATGAGCTCCTCGCCAAAAAAGTCATCCAGCAAGAGAGCTATGATAGAATCAGGGTTGTGCCTATCACTCAGGACAAGATGAGGGAGCTCTACAGTGGTTGTCTGAAGGCTAGTCGAGCCTGCAAAGACGTCTTCTATGACATCCTTGTGAAAAATGAGCCATATCTCATTGCTGAGCTCAAAGGAGAGTAGTAAATGTTGTCATGAAATCCGTTTTGAGACCAGAAATACCAGTCATACCTCAGCACGAAATGTTTTTATACGTTAACAATTGGGTAATATTAATGTCAAAGCTATTTTTCTGTGGGGGTTTTCCACAAAAACACTTGGCTTTTTACCATTTTAATGTTTAAGCTGTCATACTCTACTTTACTCTTAAATTAGGTAAATTTTTTATGGTGTGTGGTGCCTTCACTTCCCTGATCAGTGAGACTTTTTTAATTGCTTCACTTTGAAGAGATGAGGTTTCCTTCAAGGTTGCATAACCAGACATGTAATGTTTTTATCCAGAAAACAACAAATGGGTTGAGAATTTGTTTTAACCTAATTATTTCATGTAAAAGAATACATGCGTGATTATGAATTGTCATCCAGAATATTTGCTTCTAAAGAAGGTTTAAACTTTCATCTAAGCCAAATACTCTAAATACATAATAAATCTTTTCTATTATGACATTTATAATAAAATCTTCTGCATGCTACGTTTGGTTGTTGTGTTTTGATTTAATTGAATCTCTTAAAAAGAGTATATGAAGCAAATATGAGTTAAGCGATCACGTTCTTCCAGGTTTCTAAAAATGTGACACTAATCTTAACATGTGTTTGTGTCTGTAATTGTTAAAAGGGTTTTAAGTTCTAACTGATATGATCATGCTGTCAGTAAGGAAATACAGTATTCAAGTTGAAATTAATTGCAGGATATTTATTTTTCACAACTTTGTCTTTTCTCGAAACTTATTTTCACACGTGCCTAGAAGAATGTAATAATTATGAATGTTTCTTGCCGACTACCTCAATTATTATGATTGTATTGTATTTGAACATATTATGGGAGTTCTATTTCCTCAAATGTGTTTTCTTTGCCAACATTTGGGTGCAGAACTCTGCTGCAGGACCTCTGAAATGTACTGAATGTGAAGAGACGTGAAAACATTTGGTGATGTGCGTTTCCTCTCGTCTGACTAACGGCAAATGAGGGAAAAGAAGTTGTTCAAAGCCTTTTGGGCTCTAGAGGGAGCTGTCTGATAAATAATGGTGGATGGAGCAGAAGACCTGGAGGCGTCGACATGATTTAATATCTGAAAGGTTATTTTGGAGTTTGTATGCAGTTGATTTCAGGGTTTCAAGTGCAAATTTAAATATGGGATGCAGGGCTGATACATGGTGTTTCCCCCCTCTTTCAGGAAAGTCACCATCAGATCTATAGTGTTTATCGTAAAGGAGCAGTTTAATTTTTTAAAATTTAGTCTCATCTGACATCAAACATGTCAGAATTCATGGAAAACAAGCAGGCGAGAAAGAGTTAAATAAATCAAAGCCGAAGTGAAACTGCAGGTCATCTAACCAGAGGTAACAAAGAGCATGAGTGCAAATTTGTTAATTACATTTATTAAACTAAATTTTGCAGTTCAGGCTGTTAAAAGAATATTTAACACAAGTGAATAGTAATATACTATCACAGTACTTTAAACAATAATCCTCATATTTGGGTGAAAAAAATATTGTGGATGCCTGTTATGATGTAGCCTAATAAAAACAATTAAAAATGTTTTCTATTGGCATTTAAACTTAGCCTAATTATATAAGGTGAGGTTATAGGTTGATGCATCACATTATTCAGTATGAAACTGGCAAGTAACTATAAGAAAGAATAACAACCAAATCATATAAGAAATACTTTTGCTCCACCTTTCAGATGCCTCCTTTTGTTTTTTCACACACCCAACCTGAACTTTGGGGACATGAAGAACAATTATATTAACAATATGTTTCATGCAAAGTCATGTATAAAAAATATTAGTGTGGATTTATGACAGTACAGATGTAGCCTACCTTTATCTTGCTGTACAGTGTTTGATGATGAAGAGCAGTTAGGTGGGCGTTGGTTTGCAGTAAATAGGGAGGCTACTTCAGAGGAGTGGGGAGGAGTAAAGGGAACTTGTTTGTCTAGTTTGTCTGTAGGGTAGGATCCCTGCCTGGCACACCTACCGCCTGCCACAAGTAGTTAAAAAAAATCTCATATTTGAGTAGGCTAAATATTGTTGGTGCTTATTGTGCTGTAATATGCTGTTTTAAAAATATTTAAAAATCATTCATACGAAGTCTTGTTTAAAAAATATCACTGCTGACATTTGATTTATTCCTGCTCAGAGTTTGACGATGTCCAGTAAAATGGGCGTTGGTTTGATGAGTAAAGAGGGAGGTTACTGACTGTACTTCAGACTGAACTTTCAAAGGAGTTTATCTTTGGCTTCAGGGTGCTCAACGAGTCAAATGTAGAAATGTGGTTAGATTGAAAACTTCCTCTGTTCACAAATCTTCAAAGATGCTGAAACAAACAGACTAGAGATGAGACAGAGCGATACACGAGGTGGGTAAAATTTCTACGTCCAGCATGAATAAGATTGGCATATTTTACGTTAATACCGAGCAGTGGAGCACTGAAAACTCGTTTTAATAGCCTACAGAGACGAACGAATTTTCGCCATTAATGAACACTAGTGGACGCATTTCAGCTCCAACAACTGAAGCTACAAGTAGTTGTTAAGCGGTACTAAGTCAACATTTACCTGATATTTTTTTACTTTCACTTTCATAGTTCTACTCCCTCTTCGTGGCAGAATATAGGGACATGTTTAGAAGGTAACGCTTGATTCGCAAACTCTCGCGAGGTTTTCTGTGAGTAGTTTCATCATTGTGCAACGTGTACGACCCAGTTATGTTTTATAAACTGACAGCGTTGTGTTTAAAATACGGGCAGGTTCAGGCACAAAAACACTTAATTAGCGTTCGGGAAAGATCATGGTTTGGGTTAAAATCCTTAGACATATCTCGCGAGATCTTTCGCTGGTCTGAGGTTCCCTTCTCGAGACGACCTCATTATAGTCAGCTAACACTTTACTAACGTCTAAACTCTATAATGACAGTAATACTTGTAGACCTACTTAAATCACTATGTTGTCCTACCTGACTTGAGTAACTATCTCTTCAATTCAGGCTGAATCAGTTCAAAACTGTACCCTGCTGCCACAGGATTATTTCTACTGTATTTACAAGCTTTTTTCTTATTGACACATTGCTTTGTGGAACTTTGAATTTCAGTTGATTTTTTTGAACATTTGTAACTGAGCCTGACAGTCTTTGGAGCGTACTTGTTGTAATGTATTGTCTTTTTTCTTGCCTTCTTTGTGCTCTGATTGTTGAAGAAAGACGACATTTTATGACCCAACAGAGTCACATTTTTCTGAAGTCTAAACCTTCCCTACATGTTTTACAGCTTCTTGATCCTCAGCGGCAGCATCTGATGTAAATACAATGGCGGAAGGTAGGTGCACAGGTATTATGTACACAGTCATCTCACTAAATTACATAAATAAAGATGGACGTCGTGTCTCCCACTTCTTTCCTTTTATGGTACAAGACCAAAGCCAAAATATCCCAGTGTTGCCATCTTCCACGGTGAGATCAGTCGGAGCCAGAAACTGTGCAGTGCTGATCAGAGTTAGATCACTTTCAAGTTTATTTTTTATTTTATTTTTTGTTGTTGTTGTTGATTATTTTTTGGGCTTCTTTGCGTGGCTGATCACAGCTGAAGATATGACAGGAAGGGTAGCGAGAGAGGATGACACATAGCACATGGGCCTTGTGTAATCAGCATCTCTGTCATCTGTCAGGTGGATGGATTGTCTTGTCAAGTGCTCACTAACATGGATTTGTGCAAATTTGTGTTCAAAATTCAAGAAAAATAAACTTTTTGTGTGCCTAGAAGAAGTCTTAGATCATAGATCTTTACTTCAACTCGTGAAAAATGGGAGCAAAAACAAAAGGTTGTGTTTATATTTTTGTGGAGTGTAGTTCGGTTTTAGTCTAAAGTACAAATGCTACAACTAAAATAAGAGGGTAGATTGGCGTGAAACTCAGTAGTTGTGATGTTGCAGTTAGTGCTGACTTCACACTTTAAGAAAACTCATTTTCAGTTAGTGTAAAAATCTGCAGGTAATGTCAAATAATGTGTTAGTACTCTCTCAATCAGAGTTTTAAAATCTACAGACTGATTCACTCATTATTAGAAAATATGTGATAGTAAAATTGTTCCGTTCCCTAATCCACCAAGTGAGTTTGAAACCAAGAACAGAATCTTAGAGGATCCTGTGAGCATGTTGATATTGTGTGTTTTTTCTTATTGTCAATAACAGGTTAACTCTTCTCATGTGCTTCCAGTCTTTATTATTTAGCGTACAGACATGAGAGTGGTATCAATCTTATCATCTCACTCTTGGCAATACAGCCAATAATTGTTTTTCTAAAAAATAATCCACAGACCTTCTTGTGAGCAGTTTCATGTAGGAACACCTTTGTTTGTGCAGAAAAATCTTTTGGACATGAAACTTCTCACAACAAGGTCTGTGGATTATCTTAAGTAACCAGGTCATGATTTCTGGAAAGAGATGCTGGTGTTGAATTTTTCAAATGTAGTTTTTTTGACGCTTTGAGCACCACAAGCTGAGCGCCATTTAGTCCCATTATATTAGAGAGAAGGCAGACATCTCTATGGCCGATATCTCCAAAACTCTGCAACTCACACCAGAACAATCCAGATCGATAAATAGCAGTTCAGACCAGAGGAAAAGTATGTAAATGTTTTCTCTAAATCCAGTCTTTTTTCCTACTGTCCTCAGCCGAGCACTTTGTGGATGAACATCAGTTGGAGCTGATCAAGCGGGTGAGCAACATTACACCGATTCTGGATGAGCTCCTCAACAGAAATGTCATCTCTCAGGCAAGTTATGAAACAATCAGGGCTCTACGTACCTCTCAGGAGAAGATGAGGGCACTCTGCTCTACGTGCCTGAAAGCTGGTACAGCCTGCAAAGACGTCTTCTACAAAATCCTTGAGGAAAATGAGCCACATCTCATTGCTGACCTCAAAGGAGAGAAGGATGAGAATGTCTTGGATAAAGTGGAGGTGAGTAAATCTTTAGTTATATAAAGCATTCTGATGTAAGTGTGGATATCGTAGGTTGTTCTCTCATATAATCATTGTTTAAGAGGCTCAGTGAGTTTATGCAACTGAGGATCATTTTTTTAGTGAATGTGATGATAAGTTCACAAATAGAATATTTTGAATATTAGCCAAACTTCAATTTTTATAAAACTCAACAGTATGAGTGAACGGTGTACTGGTGACGTCACTGGTTCCACGCTCACCCACGACACAGGTTCTGCTACACTGTCATTACTGTGATAAATGTTTTAGCAGATTAAAATGACCATGCTTTACTGTGGCATCTGCCAGTATTCAACCCAGAGGTGTTTTAGATAAAGTATAAATCCAGTCTTCTTTATTGCTTTGAGGTTTTACTTGGAATATATGAATATATGTAATATTGTTGTACTACTGAGGGACAGTCAAGAGAAATCATGTGAACGTTAAGCCTCATTTGAAGCCTGATAAATAATGAGAGCAGTAAGTTGATGTGGGACATCACGTTGCTTTTTGTGGAATTTAATCAGCTGGTTTTGTTGTTCAATTTTTAAAAAATGAATAAATACTGTGATATAAATTCTAGGTCATATCACCCACCTCCTACCCCTACAGTCATTTAAGTACTCAAAATATTTCTTCCGTCACCATTGTTTGGTTGGATGGAGGTGCAGCTTGTATAGGTTCAAAATCTACTTTGCAGAAGGCAGAATATTTTTGTACCTTCATGATATGAACATAGTGATGATCGAAATCACCTGCTGAGTTTTTCACTTGTTTTTATTTTGAGGAAACTTCTCTTAATGTAATTATTTATTTTGTCCAAACTTCAGCCCCTGTGTTACTACACATCAGTGCAGCTTGAGACACTGTGAAGGTTTGATTTTCTGGCACAGAACTAAATTTGGTCAAGTCTCACTTTAAAGATCAGTATTATTGTGTTTACAATATTTATCAGAGCAAAATAAAATGATACATGGTGCTCTGTTAGGATCAATCATTGAACCAGTTTAACTGAAAATATTCCATCATATTAAACATTATTACTATAAATTCAAATTCACAGGTAGAAACAATGGCGGCTAAGAAGAAGCTTTCTGAAA
>JAJHUR010106703.1:0-11710 GCA_027495735.1 Lutjanus campechanus
ACCCAACCCCGTAAATTAGCCTTATTAGTGGTGCAATGTCTCACCATTGCCCTGTGACTCCTCCTCTCTGCTTAGCAACTTTTTTTGTATGCTTTTACACATGACTTAACACAGTCATTCGTCTAATAAATGCTGCTACTAGGCAGGGTTTTTGAAAAAACACACTCTTATCGAAAAATATTCCAAAAGGGCTGAGGTTGTACCCAGAACCATTTCCTTCGGAAGAACCCTTTTCTTAAAGAAAGGGTTCATCAAAGGTTCTTTGCAAGACTGAGGGTTCCATTAAGAACCATTTTCATCCAAAGAACCTCCTTTGAAAGAGCGTTATTCATGGATTGTTGAAATCCTTGAAGAAGTCTTTTGTCAAGGGTTGTTTGTACCATAATATAAAATGCTTCTTGGTAGAAGCGCTTGGGTGGGTTCTAGATAAAACCCTTGGAATATAAAGTGGGTCTCAGTGGAACCCCCCGTGTGGGTTAGAACAGGGGTGGCCAATTATTTTTTATGGGCGGCCACATGAGAAATTGATCAGGCTGCAGTGGGCCAGACACAAAACCCGATGGGTTCTAGATAAAAACCCTTGGACTATTAAAAGGTTCTCATTTGGACCCCCTGGTTGGGTTCTTGTTAACACCTTTAGTAGAGAGGGTTCTGGGTGGAACTATTATACCCAAGAAGGGTTCTCTGTAGAACCTCTCATCAGGGTTCTACCTAAAACCTTTCACAAATGGCTCTAGGTATAACTCTTTATGTTGGATATAGGTAGAACTCTCCAAAAGGATTCCCAGGGACCAAAAAGAGTTTTCCTATGGCGACTAGCCAAAGAACCCTTTATGGTTCTAGTTAGCACCTTTATTTGTAAGAGTGAACACCATAATTACATTTTCACATTTATTCCTCCTTACCTGTAGGGAGAAAGAAATTAAAAATATAAGCCTGCTTAACTCAAATGACAGAGTGCTCCATCCACAGCAAGCTCGACTCACCTCTTTGGTATCATTTGGTTTGCATATGTTTGAATATATTACACAAGCTGACACGTAAAAACCTGAATGTGTCTTTAGTCGCTTCCATCATTTGACCAAAACTGTCCCACACCTTTGGCCCCTGCCAGCAGATGGATGTAAAGAAGCAGCCTCCATGGTAACAGACTCTTGGTAGTGAGGGCTAATGAGGATAGAAACATGGGGCATGAAGTGTGAACAGTCAGCGTCCAGATGTTGAGATGTGTTTCTGGGCATGAGGCCCACCCCAACCCTGGCCACTCATTACACTCCTGCTAACGAAGCACTATGAATATGTAATAGGGAGAAGACTTTGCAGACCTCTGTGTTAAACAGAGATAATCACTGGTTTATACCGAACAATGTACAGAGATATGTAGGATGTACAGATACATACAGAATACTGTGCTGTGCATTGGTCAGTGCATGTTTTTTTTGTTTTTGTTTTTTTAAATATTTTGAATGAATTTTTCAAAATTAAGACAAAGAACAAAGAACTCTTGACAAACCCTTTATGAAAGAGTTCTTCGAGGATTTCAACAATCACGAAGAGCTCTTTCTTCACAGAACCAAATGGTTGCCACCAAGGACCACCATGGTTTAGTGGTTCCATGCAGAATCCTTCCTCGCCCTTTTCCACCAAATCAGCTCTGGTTCTGTACAAAATTATTGGAACCTTGGTGCTATCTAATGAACTGGCCTGCAGTTCCACCAGTTTGACTGGAGCCGTTGTCATCACAAGAGGGCGCTGTACAATGCACAGCAACCTGCAGAATGTGACACACCCACTTTGGTTCACAAGGAAAACTTGCTATTTTTTGGTTACAGGTAGGAACCAAGTTTTCAAATCAGACTATTTTTTGGAAATACTGGGTGCTAGAACCATAACAGGAGCAGTTCCGTGTTGGTGGAAAAACTACCCTGCCACACAGAAAGTGGCCATAAAAAACGATTATTACGGCCTAAAGACTCAGATATCAAAAAAGAACATTTGTATGAATATCACACACTTAAATCCTCGAATAGCTTGAATTTGGTAGTTTGTTGTGTTTTTAAAAAGTTCCTCTTTGCAGCCTCGAGCAGTTTCAAGCCTCTATAAGATGATTTTTATATATTTTACTGGCATGAAATGAAACTAGTCGCTGCCTGCAAGGTAGGAAAACTTGGGTTATGCTTTTAAAAAAAAGGGCCAAATAAGGCAAAGCTGAGTCATGGTTATGGTCCTTTAAAATATGTGTTTGACAGTGAGAGTATAAAAGATATGAATCCACCCTCAAAAATCCAGAATGAAAATCATCCTCCTGACTCATTATGAGTGATTCTGACTACTCAGTGTGGTTTCTGCACTCCTGATGATCCAGTCTCTCAGTGGACCTCTACACACCGGGCCTAGCAGGCCTTCACTCCATCCACAAGTGGGTTTTTGAGATAAGCACCCGAGCTCTGGCGGCTAACACAGCCATCAGCACTAGATCTGTCCGTGTCCTCCAAGTGATCCTGGGTTAAACACCGCGCACAGGCCGGCAAGGAAGATGAAAACACTTGCCAGCTCACCGCAGAGAAATAGCTCACCCCTGCCATGCCACTCCATTTTCTCCAGCTGTAGCGGAGCACTCTGGGAGAGCTGATTGCTGAATGGCTTGGCAGGGCTTCGGGTGTGTATGTGTCTCATTGTGTGTGTGTCTGTCGGTGGTTGATGCCCCACCGCGCGAAGGAGTAAATCCTCTCATCCTTAACCAGGCTGACGTGCTAGCTCATCATTCTCTTTCATCAAGACCTCTTCTTCCAGGCTCCCTCCTGTTGAACCTTCAAGCCTCGACTAAATGCTGCAGCATCTCCTTTCCTGTGTGCTTCGGATTGCCTTCGAAATTAGCCCCAGAGAGCTGTCAAGAAGCTGCACACCAGAAAAAGCAAATGCAAATACAGTAGATTTAATATTTGCATTCTTTTAATTTATTCCTCAGATAAATTCAGTTTCAGTCCCACTATATCTTACAGAACACTAATAAGACGAAACAAGCCATAGTTAGTAGCAAATTGGACAAAAACTAGAAATAATACATCCTTTATTAGGCAGTATTAAACCCTTTATTAACCTGTTATTAGACTTTCTTAAAGGGAATGAATTTCAACTGTACTGTAATCTGAATTGTATTATTCCCCACTCCTAGAGACTTATTAGACTTTATTAGAGGGTAATTACAGGCACATTACAACAGAACTGTACTGTAAACTCCCACTGTCAGAGCCCTTTTTCAAACTTTCTTGGAGGGAAATCTGGGACACGTTACAACAGAACTGCCCTCTAAACTAAAGTGTATTGTTGCCCACTGTTAGCCCCTCATTAGACTTTCTTGGAGGACATTACAACAGAACTGCACTGTAAACTAAAGTGTCTTGTTTGCCACTATTAGACCCTTACTAGATTTTCTTAGAGGGTAATTCGGGACGATTTACAACAGAACTGTACTGTAAACTAAGGTGTATCATACTAGAAAATAAATTGAAATCACAGATCTGTTCCTTGTCCATTTGAGAATAATATGTGAACCAGATTTACCAAGTACTGATCAAAATTATGGAGATAGAGTAATATTTTGACCTTGGGTGACTGCACAGACTGCACATACTTATTGGAATACTGTAGGCAGATAATGTGATTTGACCAGAGAAGTTAGCATTGGCCTTGGCTACTCTGCCAATTGTCTGGGACCGGACAAAGAAGGTTTGTCTCATGAAGCAGATATGTGATTTCACTTTAGTGCACAGTACAGTCCTGTTGTAATGTGTACCTAATTGCGCTCAAATTAAGTCTAAAAAGGGTCTAATAAAGCATCTAATACACCCTAGTTTTTGTCTGATTTGATACAAAACATGGCTTGGTATGTCTAAGTAGTGTACGGTAAAAAATAAAGTGCAACCTCAGTTTCTTAATCTGTCACAATCAGTATTTGCTGCCTTAATCTCCCTCGCTTATATTACGTGGTTGAGGAGAATGTTTCCTGTATTAGCTGTAGGAATTTGAGACATTAATTATCCATAAGCGGTCACCTTTTTCAGCCTTGCTGAGCTGCAACCTGTGCCGTTTTTCAAAAGCTGTCACAAACAATCCCCTTCACTCTGCTCTGTGGCTGTGACTGAGCTGGACTGGAGAAACAATCCAGCAGCTGGCTATCAATCTCAAACACACACACACACATACACACAGAGGTCCGTACCTGCTCTTAAAGCTGCCAGATTTGAGGATTGGCCGGTACTTCATTGCTACCCCGAGGCTGTTTTTGCATTGTCGTGGCAATGACAGGTTGTCCAGCCATTTCTGATTTGTCACTGAGCTCAGACTGCGGACCACAAAGTGGTAATATGATGAACAGAGAGCCGAAACAGTGCCTTGAGGGCAGTTTGAGAGAATAAGCAGGTCGCCGTTTCCCAGGCCTTTTTGCAGATTTAATCTCCTTCCGTCAACGCAAAGGTTTTTCAGGGAGCTGCTGTTGTTTTAATATGCAGGATAAGAACAGTTTGGCGAAATGGAACCAAGAAAAGTTATAAAATATGATGAAGTATCAACATATTGTTATGTGCACCAGTGTTTTCAGAGGTCCTATTCTTGGAGCCATTACCATTATGTCTTTTGCTATTGATATTGTGCAGTTCAGGAGACCATTACAAAAGGAAATGACCAGAAAAATGTTAAAAATTTCCTGACTAACTGCCAGAGGTGAGACCAAGTCATTGTTTTGAAAGTCCCAAGTATGTCTCAAGTCAAGACTGACAAGTCCCAAGTCAAGACTGAGAAATATTAAATAAAGACCTAAACTTTGATAGTTGAGCCCTAAACAAGTCATTATGTAACAGACTTTCCAACCTCATTAAAATATTCGAAAAGTGTTGTTTCTAACTGCCAAGTCTCAAGTAGGTCTCAAGTCTTTACACTCAAGTCCCAAGTCAAGGCTGACGAGTCCTGAGCTTTGAGTTTGGAGTACTATAGAACCCATAAGCCAACACGACCCAAGCTGTTAGGCTAATGCTAGCTAAGCATAAGCTAGCTTACTATGTTAATATTAACCTTGATTTGTAGTACACTGTGCAATTTCAAATGTTAGATGAAATTGTAATTCTCAACCCGCATGTTTTGCAATGCAAGTTGTTGGGGGTTTTTTTGTTGATGACTTTCTAGTTTTGTGTGCAAACTATATGCTATTTGGTATCATTTTTTTCCCATTTGGAGCTCAGTAACATAATGTTAATGCAGTGGTTCTTTCCTGCAACTTGACTGGATGCTTTTGGATTGTTTCAAACAAAAGAAATCTTGGCAAATTAAGTGTCGACTTGTTGGGAATAAATAGAGTTCATGTTAGTTGACTCAGGAAATGAGGGGAAATTAAATGATGGGTGGTACAGTTTTTAAATAGAATATTTTTTTTAATTGGTCTTGGGTTTTTTACAAATCAAAAGGCTCAAGTCCAAGTGAAGCAGCAAGTCTATTTTTGATTTTGTCAGTCCTAAGTCATTTCATAATTTCTGAGTCCACACTTCTGCTAACTTCTACTTGTTCTTGTTTTTGTCTTCCCGCCTCTAGGTCTACTGATTACGGCACCACCTACACCAAACTCAACCTGATGCCTGGGACAACCATCGTGGTGACCAGCTTCTACATCTGCCCGACCAACAAGAAAAAGGTAGGAGGACGTATCCATTAATGAGCGGAACACTGTGTTTTCCGTGAGCTGGCTGAAATCTACTGCAGTGCTGCTCTTCTAAAACTGACAGTTTTAGAGGAAATGAAAAGCTCTGCTCTGGCGTGTTGTTGAAAGAGTGAGCTGGAGGCCTAAATGAATATTTACACTGGCAGGCTGTGTTGGAATTATAAGACATCTAGTTAAGATGTGTGATTTGAGAAAATGATATAAAGACAAATGGCTGGTTAAAATTAGATAAGACACTCCAGCATTGAGGCAAAATATTCATTGATATTATGAATATTGAGTTATCAGAGTAAAAAATATTCTTTTAAACCACGTTAAAGAGCCAGTTCTCCCAAATCCATTGCACTGACACATACGAATCTGCAGAAAGTAAGAAAATTAGTTTTCTTGTGATTTGGATGAATTGACACTTTGAAATTATTAAACCCCCTTTATGTAAGATTCAAAAATGTATGATTTTGTTGCCCCAAAGTGGTACTATAAAAAACCTTTGTCAGCAGGTAGAACTTTTCCTTGAAAACATTAACTAATACTCCCGTGTCAACATGTTTTCTTTTTTTTACTTCTCTCTTCAAAATCTGTGCGCGGCAACTACAATACAGTTAAATAAGGTATATGTAAGAATTTTAGTTTAAAACATTGAAAAATTAACTCAAATTATTGACAGAATCTGATGTACGTATTGTGCTGTGGAGATATGGATGCTAACCACCTAGCTTTGGATATTCCCGTTTTGTAATATTACTTTGTACAGTATCTCAAGAGGTGATAGTGAGTCACTGTAGTGTCCAGTTTCCCCTCTTTGGCCAGGCCTGGTTCTTGACCCCAGAGTTGATCCCGTTGTAATCCGCATTCAGGCCTCCAGAAGTGGGCACTAACTGATGCCCAAGCTTTTTTTTCCTTTTTGCTCCTTTCGCCATTCCTGAACCTGCTGTGTCTTTGTCGTCCCTGGAGTTAGAGTACACCTTGGTACTGTACTCCCTGCTGTCAATCTGGCCTCCAGTGGTTGCGGCTGTGAAGCCCGGTTCTGTTGACCACTTGCCGAACTCTGGTTCTGTTGTCCATCCCCGCTGGTTCCCCCTGACCAGGGCCTGATAACCTCCTCCGGGTGGTCCAAAGCTGCCATGCTAGCGGTGTATACACCAACATTCCTCCTGTGTTCCAAGCTCCCATTCTAGGCAGAGTCAGCTGGGACCACTGGCTGCACAGCTAACTGAGCTAGCTATCTAATGGCAGCTCAACTTTCTGTTGATATGTTGCCCTAATTCTTACATACTACGTGGCTCCTTTTAGTAAATTATGGCTAATTTATATTTAAGATTGGGGAACCTAGAGGGGTACACCACCAGTTCTGTGCTTTATTTCAATAAAGTTGGTGCACTTGCCAGAGATAGATTAAGAAATTGTCAAAATGGAAGCAGCACAGGTTCAGATATCCTGACGTTTAACACTTAGTATGAGTCACTCCCAAAAAACCTGGATCCACAGAAATAACTCTGATGATGTCACTGGTTCTCAGGCTACCCCTGAGCCACAGACGACATTCCACAACTGTTTTTATAGGCTGTACGGTTGTGACAGCTGAGCAGAGTTGCTACATGGTATGCTGAAAGGAAATATATATTCACATCTTAAATTAGCTAATTTAGCAAAACACTACCTAATCAGCTAGCTAATCAGCATAAATCATTAGCTTCCTAGTTAACTAGCCTTGTTTTGCTAACATTACCTGACTTGTATGACCCTATAAGTCACTTCTACAGGAAAAGAGAAATTAGGTACTAGGTAGCTAGTTTGATCAACTGTTATTGGAGCTCAGAGCAAAAAGGGAGGGGACTAAAGACAGGTCAACTGGTGGAGTGCATGTTTAAGCACTTGAAGATTGTGGTTAGAAACAAAAGCAAACATCAAGCGCTGGATTGCACCAGGATGCAAACATCAGCCTGCTGCATGAAAGTCTTATATGCCCATCCACTACCCAGACCTCCAGGCCCTTATTTTCCACTTTGCTACACATAGCACACGCTACTTCCTCCCTCCTACATTGGCACTGAACCTTAGCTTTCGATGCTGCAGCCAGCCATCCAAAATGAACGAATAACTAGGGATACTGGGCTGAAAAAGACACTCTGACAGAAACACACAGGGTATCCTCCTACACCCCGTGGCTCCGACCCAGGGACACTGGGAATGAATAGGCTGAAAGCAACAAATCGAATGCACCAATTTTCCCTGGAATTGTCTCATAAAAAAGACAAAATAAAAGCCATCACACATAATTTGAAAGATGCTATAATGACACACAGATTCTAAATCTAAGGGCTTTAATCATGACAAATAATATGTAAGCAAGTGCTTCAAATGCATCCTTCCTTTGGTTAGGATATATTATGCTGATAATTTTTGTGTCAGCGCATGTGGTGCTTCTACATGCTGCTGATCTTGAATTGCACTTGTCCCAATCTCTCGGTATTTTTGCACTCTTGCACCACTCCCACACACACGCTCCAGTTATCCAGTCCACAGGCGGGTTCTGAACTCCAGTGAATTTCAAAAAAGCATGCAGCTGATAAGCTGAGGCGCGAGCCAAGAGGTACAGTAGGTGACTTAAGCCGAGATATGACTGGATTGCCAACTGTGGCGGCCTGTCTAATTGGCAGGCGTTATCGCCGGGGTCCAGGGTTCTTCCAATCGATGAAGAGATAGAGGGAGATTAGATGTAGTCACTTTTCTCACTTTCTGCTCCAGTCCCCCACTCCACAAATGTCTGCGCAGGATCTGCCATCTCATCTTCTTCACACACACACACACACACACACACACATCTCTCTCTTCACAGGATAGCAGAGGCCAGACAGCGTGAGAGCATTTAATTGCATGGGAATGGAGTCATCTTAATTTCCCTGAGGGACAGACAGAGAGAGAGAGAGAGAGAGAGAGAGATAGAGAGAGAGGGAAAGAGAGAGTGACTGGCGGTGAGAGTGTGTGTTGTGACAGTAGGATGTCTGGTAATATGAGCTGGGGATCAAGCTACTGCTTAAACACACCTCCAGGCCTGGCAGGAGGGGGGTGATGGAAGCTCAGGTTAGCTGCTGCTCACTGAAATAAGAATGCGTAGCTGTTTGTGTGCGTTGTTGCTGTGGAGTGGGCGTGGGTTCTTGTGTGAATGGCAGTGGATGTAGGCTCTCACAATAACTGCAAATTTGAAATATCACGCTATTGACAAGCCAACCACAAGGGATGGCAAGTACCGCTAAGTTCATGTTTTTTCTTCTTGTTCTACACTTTGGCGTGTGTTAAATGAATGAATCAATGCTTCAGAAAATTTGACAAGCAACAGCCTATGAGGGCTGGTAACAGGTCAAGCTCAAAGACAGATCAATACCAGCTGTCCGTGACCTGACTTCAGACTTAGAACCTGCAAGTTTTGTCATGGTTTATGTTGTTATTTTATAGGTTAACCCAACGTTAGCATGTTGCAGCTAATGTGGATACTACCATGCACTCTATGGGTATAATCCTGCCATTGAATGACTTGTTTCAGCCGACATCGCGGTATCCATTATCTGTGTCTTCTTCTTCTACAACTGCAGTTCGCCATTACTCTTGAACTTACTGTGTCTGATTCTGGCTGTGTTGAGCTGCTGACAGCCGTTGTCTGGACACCACAACACGGCTAACATAGCTAATGGCAACTTATAAAGTTAGCATGCGGAGTGACAAGGGAAGACTCTATGCTTGTGTTTTGTTGCACCAATGTTTGAAAGATTGCTACTATATGTTAGCTGTAGTTTTGGTTATCTTGCTGTTAATGTGACTACTATATTTTAGCTGCTAGCTTTTGTTAGTCTGCCCTTAGTGTGGCTATTACACATTAGTTGCAAGCTGTGGTTAGCTCACTGTTAGTGTTGCTATTACATGTTAGTTGCTAGATTTAGTAAGCCTGCTGTTAGTGTGGAAATTATATCTTACAGTAAGTGCTAGCTGTGGTTTGTCTGCTGTTAGCTTCTAGCTTTGGTTAGCCTGCTGTTAGGGTGGCTATTATATGATGGTTGCTAGCTTTGTTTAGCCTGCTGTTAGTTTGGTATTACGTTTTAGTTGCTAGCTTTGGTTAGCTTGCTTTTAGTGTGGCTAATATATGGTAGCTGCCTGCTGTTCATGTAGCTGGTACATGTTTGCTGCTAGCTATGGTTTGCCCGCTGTTAGTGTAGCTATTGTATATTAGATGCTATCTTTTGTTAGCCTGCCATTTGTGTGGCTATTATGTGTTCATTACTAGCTGCTGCTCATGTGCCCATTACAGATTAGTTACTAGTTGTTAGCCTGCTATTAGTGTGGCTAATATATGCTAATTGCTAGATTTACTTAGCCTGGTGTCAGTGTGTTCCACCACTGTCTTTTGACACAAACAGATATTGAAAATATAACTATGGAAAAGAAAGCCTAAAACACAGAATGCCACAGCTAATGTTTTATAATTAATTTTTTGTGTCATCTGGGAGGTGCGTGTAAAGAACAGTCATATTTTCGTGCCTCGTTATTTTTGTTCTGTTATCTGATTACTTCCTGTTTACATCGACACACACATGCCCAGTGTACATGAATGGTCACGTGATACGCGTTTTCAGGCGTGTTAGTATAGATGGAGATTATTTATGAAACGGTGCCAACATGCCCGTCTGGACGGAGATAAATGTAGTAGTGTGGATATAGCCTGTGTGTGTTGTTTCTGTAGAGTGGTCCAGGTGTGTGTTCTTATGTGAAAGGCAGTGGATGTAGGCTGTTTGTGTGGACTTCATGTGTGTAGAGTTGATCATCAAACACTTTGATCCTTCTAACTAAATATCAGTATGCAGCCATGTGTTTACTTCCTTCTTTTCAGCTTCCAAATTATGAGCAATCACGTCTGTTAGAGGCCACCACACACATACAAACACACATACGTGAGCACACTTTGATCAATACTGCTAATCACATCAGAAAACAGCAAGCAGGTGGGGTCTGTAAGCTCTGTGAGGGGATTACACACAGTGTGAAGGGATCACACGGAAAAGGTGTGAGGGGCCGCGGGTAATCAATAGGACTTGAGGCAATTAGAGAGAGGTGAGTCTTCAGACGGAGACAATGTCACCCTCTCTTTCTCTCTCGCCATCGCTTCATTGAGAGCTCCATTAAAGATCCGTTCAAGACCCCTTTGCAGGAGAGGGCTCCCGAGGACCCTTGACACACTTCAACACCAATGGAGTTGTAAATAAACTTTGAGACCAGAGGCTCAGCGTGCTCTCCCTCAGCAATTTTCTTTAACAGTCGTCTCTAGAGGCCTGTCAGCTGGGCAAGTGTTTGCACAAGTCCTTTTTTTGTTGTTGAGTGCTGAGTGTGTGGTCTCAATGAAGGTCTGAGTATATGCTAAAAGTAATTATAGACCAAAAAGCTTTTTTTTCTAATGGTACTTACCTGTTCAATCTTTGACAGGCATCATAGAAATGAGGCCAGGCTTCTGTTAGTTTGGCTACATGTCCACAAAAGAAATCCTATAATATATCTTTCACATATTTGTACTGAATCATCAGTGTCAAACCGGATCAGTAGCTTTTTGCACTGAAGCTCACCCCAATGGGAACTGAAAGAGACTGTGCTCGCAAGGAAAATGACAGAATCAGTCAAGTCACGAGAAGGTCAGGACGGATTGATAGGTCAACAAAATGAAGGAATTGTAGCACTAACCTTTATAAAGTACCAATCTTTACCCAGAATACAATATTTTCCAACCTTAATTAAGCCCTTTTTTAACCCAATCCACAGAGCTCAGAGTAGAGCTCCTTCACATCCAAAGGAGACACATTAAGGTGGTTTGGGCATTTGATTAGGGTGCCTGATTAGGTTTTCTGGGCAAATCCAACTGGGGGGAGACTAAGGGGTAGACCCAGAAAGAGGATTACATATCACATCTGGCCCGGGAATGCTTCAGAATTGAACAGGGAGTGCTGGAAAGTGTTTCTG
>JAJHUR010106704.1:1609-12361 GCA_027495735.1 Lutjanus campechanus
CTGAGATGTCAGCCGGCGATAAGTGAAATGACAGATTCAGAGGAAGATGTGGGGGTGTCATATTTCCCAGACTGATCAACATTTCATCTTGAGCTAAGGATGAGCTGAAGAGGGGGAGGTGGATGGATGACAGCGACAGAAAAGGAGACCACCAGCAGCCGTTATTTGTACGCTATCTCCAGTTTGTCTTCATTACCCATGGTCCATTGCACTCCAGGATGTACTAATAGCTCATGCATCAAAAGGCTGTCTGGCAGGTGAGCTTGGAGACAGATAGAACTAAGAATAGCTGAATGTATAATTGCACATCAGGTTTAATATTATCAGTCTCCCATGAGAAATCTGCAGGGTAAAGGGCTTGAATGTAATTATTACCTCGGTGCTCATCAAGACAGAGACTGTGAGTGAAGATGACAGTTATCAATACTGACACTTCAGTCGACAGTTGGCATTTCTGTGAGAAAAATTGACTCAGAACTTTAAACAACCACAATTTTTTTTCTTCCCATAAAGGCAGTAAAAAATGAAAAAAACAAAACAAAAACAAAACATTTTGCCATGAAATGTCAAGATTTCTGCTCTGCTGCTGATTTTGGGAGAAAGATATAGTGCACATGAACTTTACAAATTTTTTCATATGTCTGTTTTTGATTTCTCACTGCTGTGATTAAGGTGCATTTTGGTTTAGGCACAAAAATGACCTGCTTAAAGCGATATTCCACCCTGTCAACTGTAGCGAGATGGATCTCTTAATGGATGCACATGCGAAAATATCGCGAGATATACGAAGTCTCATATACATCAACGCCACGTTTACATGCTACCTGGGAGGCTACAGTTGATATTTCAGCTAAAAACATGGTGTAAATGGCGTCTTTTGTGGTTTCATTTTAATGTTGTGGCTCACGGACACTTGGATTACACTACACGAGCAGGATGGAGACATTTTGTGTTTGTTTTGTGTTTAAGGTCAGAAAAAAGATTGTGGTTTGGGTTAAAGTAAAAAACCATAGATAGTAGAACAGGGACACTCAGCTTGTAAAAAATAAACAAATATTAATATTTATCACATTAAAAATCCTGAAAAGGCCTATCATCATCTTTCTTTAAAATTCTTTGTTTTCAAATTAACTGACATTAATTTAACTTACTGACCAAAATAACTTACATGGATTGACACAAACACTATATGACACATTCTGTATTTATTAGCTGTGACTGCATTTTATTTATAAATGCTTAAGTTACATTTAAAAGAGTTTATGCAACACCAAACATAACTTCCAAGGAAATGAATTAACATTTTACTTTCCTTGATAGCTGCCAGGAACCTCTTCCATCATGCAGTCCCTCAAATGAATGATTCACAAACATAAACCATAAACATAAACTGCTTCATCCAGGATGAATAGTTTTTATTGTGTGTGGGCTGATATGCAACTTCTCAAGCCAATGCCAAGGGACATTATTGAGCACTTACACATGACTTACACCCACCATGACTAAATTTATTTTTATTGTAAATTAGAAAATGATGATGAACTTAAGTAACTCCACAGTAAAATACGTTGAAAAGAAGTTGGCATCTTGATATTGAAATATTTTAAGTGAGAATCTCGATGCATATTTGATCATAAATAGTTTGACAGTTTTATTTGGTCTGTGTGCTGCACTGGATGGACTCACTGAGAATGACCTCTCAATCACATTGTAGCCCCGCCCTAAAGCATAGCTGGTTTTATCTTCTATTTTGCTCCAAATAGGACCATGATTTACAAAATGAACATCATGCTTTAGAGGAGAACACTTTACACTAGCAACTGAGACTATAAACTCATTAGGGAAACTGTCCTGAGGTCATAAATCAAGTAAGAAGTAGGGTCATTTTCTCGTAAGACTTCATTCAGTGAGATTTCTTTTTGCATCCAGCTGAGACGCCCACTGCTGGACATTTGAAAGAGTGCAGATTTGACGCACACCCACAGTGAATTCACTTTTCAGACCTGGAAGCTCTGCCATCTTATTCTACTGTCTATTTTAAAAACAAGACTATTAACTCTGAACTATGTAGCATAGAATTCTGTAGCAACACGTAGTCGTGGAGGAGCAACAGGATCATAGAGACACACTGCTGCCTTTAGTATTCCTGGAATATTTCTATGATTATTCAGTAGCAGCTGAAAAGATATCCCCAGGCCAATCAGCCTCTGTGACAAAATAGAGCGGGCCATCTCCCCTGTTAAAAATGAATACAATACAATTCATCCTTGCTTGACCAGTATTGCCATCCCTATGGCATTTTTAGGCCAGCTGATAGACGCTGCTATCCTCTCAGAGAAACACCCAGAGACAAAACACCACTCTTTTGCCAGCAAAGAATTAATTGAATAAAAAAAATGAAATGAATGCAAAATATTCTCTTTGTCTGAAAATGTAAATGTAAAACTGCAAGCCAATTTTTACCCTTGAACAGAAAAAAAAGAAACACATTCAACCAACTATCATCCCAAACACTGACTCATTGTTTAGTTTTAAGTTCAATATTTATCTGAAAATCTGCAAGCTAACATAATCCAAAACCTCTGTTGGTTTTGATGAAGATGGATTTGTGACTGAAACTAGACTGATTTTATTTCAGTCACTGATGTCAGTTCATATATTTTCAGCGTTACACATATAGATCTTTAAGACAGAGTTGACTGATCTGAATTTCACCAGTTTATTCTGGCCTTGTCAACAAATATGCTAACTTTTGGGCTCAGTGGCCTTCATCAGAGCAGGGAGGAAAATGGAAGTCATGTCATTTATATATTTGTCAGGCGATTGGCTTGAAAAGACCAATGGTAATTAACTTTCTAAGGTCCCAAAAAGATAAAACTAAAACAGGTGAAATGGTAAATTTCATGCAGTTTCATGCAGTCACAATTCTGTGACATTTTCATTTTCTGCTTCCATATTTTGAAAACTTGTCAGTTCATTTATGTTGCATAATTTTATATCAAGCGAAAAAAGGGTGTGTATGTATGTGTCTTCTCTGCGTGGGTGCCACAGGAAAAAAGAAAAATCAAATAAAGTGGAATCAGTTTGGAATCACTGGGTTAAAATATCACTATGTAGGTCTAAGTGCACAAATGTATGTCTGCAGGTAGGCAGGCTAGGTTTGTAGTTTTTTGGTACAAAAAGTTTGGTTACTGATTAATTCCCAGCATGGCTTTTCCCACCTTCAACCCTGAGTAGAGGTGAAAAAACATCCCTGTGATGTGCAGCGATTTTAACTTTTCAAAAGTGCGGCTTCTGCGCAGCACGGTTATGTCACATATTATGGTTATTAGCCTTTTGTTTTGCCTTGTTTACCCCTTCTGCCACATCCAGAAGGAAGATCTTGTCAGTGTGACCATTCAGAGTCCAACAGATAGTTTGTCAACAACTCAGCAAAAGAACAGAACAAACTGGTGAAGCTGACTGCTTGACTCAGCCAAAACAAATGAAGAAAATGAAGAGCTGCCTCCCTCTGCAGAATTAATTACACATACCGCTCACACTCTTGCATTTATTAATGACTTGTTGAGTGTTTAATATTCAGTGATGTGAACTAAGACTTAAGATTGCTTTCAATACACTAATATAAAACAAAATTCTCATGATATAAAAAAATTATGCTAACCGGTGCCAAAAACCTTTGCAGGAGATCCATTTCACATCAGACAGAAATCAGATCCCACTTTTTGTATCCATATTAATCAAATTAAACCAAATAATATAAATTTCTTATGTCTCATTATCTGTACTGACCACACAGTTTAAAGCTGTGTGGAGAAGAGATTCAATGTGTTTTTTTCCTGGTTGCTGCTTTATTAAAGTACATGCTGTTACACCAGCACTAGTCTCTAATAGTATTAATATTCAGCATACCAATATCAGCCTTCTCAGCTCCATTGGCATGTGCCCGTGGGTGTTGCTGGCAGGTCTCATTCACTACTGGGTGGCCTGGTTGGTAGCTACTCAACGCTCCCCTCTTGCCAAGCAGAAAAAGCTATTGGACTCTCTGAGGAAAGCAGTAAGGTGGGGTCACAGAGTGTGTGTGTGTGTGTGTGTGTGTGTGTGTGTGTGTGTGTGTGTGTGTAGTGTGTGTGTATGCATGCCCACGTGTATGTTTGTGACTCAACCTCAATTATCACAGCCTCATACTATTATCTGATACTGTCACGTTATTGTTGTGAATGTAAATACTACCTTTTGTCGGACACCAGACTAATTGTCGCACGGGGATAAAAGGAACGCTGGATTCAAATGGACTGAATAGATGCAGTGGATTGGCTGCAGCTAGTTTGTTGAACCTGAGTTTGGGATCTGTTGCGCTGGGCTCTTTGTCTTGCATTTCCCCTAGCTTCTTTTCTCTTCACTTTCCCTTGCAGTTTCTTTTTGTTGTTGGTCAAAATTGTGCATCAATGCGGTCTAAAGCTTTCTCAGTGAAGTGACCCGTGTTTAAATGTTCTAGGGGCGTCTTGTTGAATTGCTCAAACAAATTGCTGTTGATATGAAGATGTGGGGTGGTGTCTCCATTGAACTGCAGGTTTATACACTTGGCAAAGCATTAGCATCGCAGGGCACTGAATGGCAGATCTGGCTGAAGTTATGACTTTGTCTTTTGTTTGTCAATTTGGGTTCTTCCTTTGAGTGGGCACGGTTCCAAACATGCCAGACATATCAAGAGTAGATTTTCAGAGGAATGACTGTTCCACTCAAGAGCTCAGCAAAAGTTCGGTCAAGAAGACAATCCTGATGCTTACTCTGTCTTTTTGTGTAGGTTTTTTCCTTTTCTGCTTCCAGCTCATACAGCTGAGAGAGGGTGACACCTTTCATTTCAGAGAGCAATTGAGACAACACACCTTCACCCCACCAGCTCCAGGTTTCATCATAACTAGCTGTCTAATGGGTCCATCTATTAAGCTCAACCGATCACTGATATTCCTGAATAAAATGTTCTTTTTCCTGTTTGCACAATATATGAAGTAAAAGACTCAGATTTGTCATATATAAATGTCATATGCAGAAATGAACAAATTATCAATGGAATGAAATTCTTAGTTTGCTTTGTTGTTGTTCTACCTGGTGCCGTCAGTTATTCTATTTACAAACATACAATAAACTAGAATATAAGTTCAAAAAAGAATGAAAGAAGTAGAGATAAGTACAAGAAAAGATAAAAAACAAGATGACTAAGGTAGACAATGTAATAAACTGTGCTAAAAAAAAGTATAAAGGTCTGTGCAGTTTAAAACAGTGTGTGCAGTATACAACACTATAAAAACAGTATAAAGGTCTGTGCAAAAAGAAGATGATTGACATAGGTGATAAAAAAATGCAATATAAAACAGTATGTGCAGTATAAAAACAGTATTTGTCTGTGCAAAAGGGCAGATAAATCATGTATAAACAAAAAAGATGAGGAAAAAAGGGCAGGACTTAACTACAGGCATAACTAGCTTATATTACTACTATTGCTGTGCTGTTTTAGTTACAGCTATGCCAGCTGGTAAACTGCTCAGAGTATAACAGGTAATGGATAACATGGTATTTTTAATATAAAGATAATGTTACCAATATGTCATGATACGCCACCTACTCTACACACACAGAAAGGCACTCATTTAAACTAGCATAAACATAACAGATAAGTTACATCTGACAAAAAACACCATGACAATCACAATTTCACAAATCTTCTCCAACCAGCTAACTCCATCTTCAATTACATTTTTTTGGTATTAATTAGATGCTTTGCTTTGGTTGTATAATTTATCATTACAAAATTGACTGTCATTGTATGTTGATGATACCCTGCTATATCTTTGTTTAAAACTGTAAGCCGTAACAAACTGCACCTGCACATCTGCACCACCTTGCTGAAATTTAAAACTAAAAAGCTCCTATCTTCTCAGTTTAATGCAATTTAACACTGACAGCATAAGTGGGAACATTAGTGTTGTGACTGTAGTGACAGTGGAGATAGTCTGTCATTCAGAGTCACTTGTATCTCTTCTGTGTCCAAATAATTGAGCTGGCTATACGACTACCTGCTTATCCTAAGTCAGGTAGCCACCAGCATGCTAGCCTCCTGCCAGCTCCAGCTCCTGAGTCAACTAGCCATCAGTCTGCTATGATTCCCAGGCACCTCTTCTCTGCGGCCCCTACAAGATATTTCTCTAAATATCTACCTAGTTTAAACATAGCTAAAGAGATGGTTCTGGACCCTAGATCAATGGGTGATCACAGTCCTGTGGTCATGCATGATGCACATGTTGAACAGGTCTGCTCATACAAGTATCTTGGCGTGCACTTGGACAACACCTTTAGTTTCAAAGCTCACGCTGAAAATGTGTGTTCTCGTCTACAGCAGAGACTTCACTTTTTACGTAGACTCAGAATGCATGATGTGGACCAGCGAATTGAGTTTTTATTCTATCAGGCTGCATTGGAAAGTGTGATCAGATATAGTAGCATGTCAGTATGGTTTGGGAACCTTACCGTACAACTAAAAACTAAGCTTGCCTGTCTGGTGCACACCACCATGAAGGTGATCGGGAGAAACGAATACCAGCCCCTCCAGTCAATTTATGAGCAGTCTGTTCTTAGGCAAGCTCAGAGGGTACTGACTGACCATCACATATCCTGCATGTAGAATATGAGCTCTTGCCCTCTGGCAGACGATACAGAGTTCCCCACTGTAAACTTAACCGGTTTAAAAACTCATTTGTTCCTACCTCCATTAAACTTTTAAATAATGCTGTTTGAGGCTGCAGGGATTGTGCAATAGTTCCATGGTGCTTTACCACGGGGTATGTGCAATACTGTACTGTATGTGTTATGTGCTATGTGGATTATTGGCAATTTATTATGTTGTTTGTTTTACCGCAACTGTGGAGGCATGTTTGTGCGCAGCATGTGAGTCCAAGACAAATTTCCCTACAAGGACAACAAAGTATAACGTATCGTATCATACCTTCTGCTAGATATTCCAGATAACACCCAGACTGCTAGCCTCCAGCCAGTTAACTAGTAAGCTAACACCTGTGCTGCGCTGAAGCCACCTTCATGGAAGCCCTCTAGAAAGAAATATGGTAGTTGCCAACATCATGCTTCCCAGCAGCCCAGTGTCCTTCGGGCTCAGCTGCCCAACACCCCAGAGCCTCAGCTACTCAGCATCCCATAGCCTCAGCTGCCCAGTGTCCTGGAGGCTTCGTTGCTCAGTGACATAGAGGTTTCACTGTTCAGTACCCCAGCCAACATCTCTCCAGTCCCCAGGTTGGCCAATGCTAAGACAGTTCCTGAGTCAGCCAACTTCTCTTCAGCCCCTGGGTTGGTTGACACAACTTTGGGTTCTAAGTTGGCCTTTGTCTTAACTGCTCCAGCTGGGCCGCAGCCATCACCTGCACTCACCACACTATCCTGTTCCCAAGCTACAGCCCTTCCCGGTTCCCACACTGCAGCAGTTTCCTGTACCTGTGCTGCAGAAGTCCACTCATCCTGACCTGTGGCAGTCTTCAGCGCCTGTGCTGCAGCTGTCATGGTCTCGTGTCTACATTGCCATTCTCCAGGTCATACTCCAGAGTGGCTCCATCTGTCTGGTCTTCCTTATTCTTGTCCTCCAGTGGTACACCTCCCTGTCTGGTTGTACTCATGCCTGTCCTCCACTGCTGTTCTGCGTTCTTGGCCAGCCTCCAGGTCACTGTCCAGAGCTATACAGGCCATCATTCCCATCGTCTGGTCAATCGCTTGAGCAGTTCCATCTGTTGTGGCGTTTGGTCAGCCTCCTGACCAACTCCGCCCTTTGGCCCTGCCTTCTGGTTGCCCTCCAGACCTGCTCATTCCATCATACTTGCCTCCAGGCTGCCTGCCTGCGTTCTCCTGCTCCGCCTCTCTCCAACCCTCCATTCTTCCCAGGCCACTTGCCTTGAGCAAATGTAGTGCATGTGGACAGAAACCGCCATAATATAAGCCAAATATTGCTCTTTCCAAAACCACCAGACTCCTTTGGGAAAAAAACCCTTTTAGCTCACAGAACACAGGAATTACTCATCTGCTGCCTCGACCAGTTCATTTGTTTGTGTGATTGTGTGACTTGTGTATTTTAAAGGGTTAGTTTGGATTCACCAAAGTCACACAATAACCCCTGTTACTTCTCCAAACTGGGGGTGTGCTGACTGCCATCTACTGTAGATAATACACAGACTATGGTACCTAATAGGACCTTACTTCAAACTATCCATTTAATTGACACCATCTTTCAGTTTATAAACTTGAACTGACACACACTTCTTTCAGGACTTCCACCCCGCCAAGTGCGTTCATACTCCCACACCACACTTACTCTTAAATCAACACATTAACTTCATTCAGTGCTCAATGTGAAACTTAAAACTTTGTGACTTTCATTTTAATGTTCTGTTTCAGCTTTTTTGGTATTTGTGTTTCAACTGTTCAGCTCTAAAATTTTCAATGCAAACACATATATTTTCTTCAGAAAATTCAGTCTTTCATTATCATCTAAAATATGCGTTAAGGGCTAACACATATATTTTCTTCAGCAGGAAATTTGAGGCTGGAGTTCCCAAACTTTTTCAGCTTGAGACCAGCTTTGATGTCTCCCCAGGATCCAAATACACACAAATACATCATGACACAACAATCATGAATTTAAAATGTATATGAACTGTATTTATTTCGTTGTAAAAGCATATCACACCAATCATCAAATTTGCTCAGTGTAATATTAAGTTTCTCACCACCTTGTAGCTTGAACCTGCACTGTCCACTTAAACACTAGAGGGCTTTTAATTTGAAATAGACACAGGATGTGTTGAGTTTGTATTAACAGAGTAATGCAGTAACTCTACCAACAAGACGAACAAGAGCAGATTAAAACAAAGCGTTGTACTTAAATATTGTAGAGATGGCCCACATTTCCCACTGTTTGTAAGGTTGCTGTTCCAAAATAGACATGTTACTTTTTTGTTAGTGTTTGCAATGCGTTCATACCTGTACTGGTAAATAATGAGTGTTTCAGTAAAATTAAAACTATATTCTATAAGCAACAAGCGGATTTGTGCATTTTCTCGCTGGCTTCTGGCTTTGTGCTGTTTCTGGCAAAAATTGTGCAGAAGTCCATATATTCTGTTCTTGTCTGCTTTTGCAGTCCCTGCTAACCTGGGACAATGTAAAAGACAAAAATTAAAAAGAAAACATACTGTAGTGCTGCTGAGTTTGTTGTTACAGTTTGTGATTGAGAAAAAAAAAGACATTTTCTGTGAAGAGAGCAACTGCGTGAACCTATTTGAACCACTTTTCAGCCGGTTCAAATAGGTGAAAAGATATTTGAGTGAAAAGATATTTGCTTGAGATTCAGAGACAAATTGAGCAGCATTCACAAAACTATGAAAAAAAAAACTGTTACATAACATCATGTGAGAAGAGGGCGAGAGAGATGCCGACAGTCTGTTTTATGCCTCTCACTGTCCTTCATTGTAAATTCTGCTTTTCTCCTTATTATTTCTGCCTGTTTTATTCTCTTGTTTCCTCCACCTCTGCCTCATTTTATAGCCCAGCCATCTAACCTGTTAGCTTATTTTCACTCTCATTTGTAGCACCTCATAAAAGACTGATGATAGGTATCCTAGCAACAACTCTTTTTTTCCCCCGGTGTCCTAATGGACGGCAAAGTGACTCTGTTCCTCCCGACTCCACCAACCAATGAAAAAACAAGTTTGTGGTCCCGAGGGGGCCAATCACTTTGAAGCATCTTGCATGTTCTGGAGTCAGTGGGCCAGAAGGATAATAGGTTGAAGAGAATGACCTGTAGCCATCTTGTCAACAGACCATCCAGTGCAGGAGTGAAAGGTTTTATATTTCTAACACGTCTTCTGGAGGCAATCTCTATCCAGGTCCACACCTCACTCTTGACCTTCCTTAAGTTTGAGAATGCAATCTGGTACTGCATTAGAAGAGGTCACAAGTTATTTTTGTGTACTTCTATCAATCCTCTCTGCAGCTTCATGCAGCACTTTTTTTAGAGGAATAAATCTGACACTTCTTATCAATGAGCAAAGCAGCATGAAATCAGGACCACGAGCCTCTGAGGCACCCCTGTACCTGCAAGAAAATATCAAAGTTTCATCCTCATCAAGCATTCCCCTTCTGATAATGTTGTAAAGGGCAACATAAATAAAGGACTTGACTCTGCCTGAAAAGCACAGTGAGTGTTTGCCAGCCGCTTTGGGTGGCCATACTTTTTATGCAGGGCACTTCCTTTAAGCTTCTAATGACGAGTGACCCTTGCGTGAAGGGATTCTTAGAGACTAGGTCAGGCTTTTAGAGTCAGGGGAGTTCCTAGTGCACCGAGTCTATCACGCCTGGAAACCAGGCAATCAACTTGTGTATGAACAAACCCTACAAACCTCTTTTAAGCCTATATGGAATAATTGTTCTTCAAGCAGCATGGGTTATTAACACTTTATGACAGGCTGATCATTCATCATTAGCTGGTGACAACAACAATCCAATGTTTTTAAAGGAGGAAGTCCTTTCATATTGTTTGCTCGGGTGCAGAGTGACTTCTGGCGAGGACAAAGAGGTGTGAGTTGGTATGCTGCAAGCAAAGCCCCAGGAACAACTGTTTTCACAAAGGGGACCAGACTGTTGACATCAATTCATAAATCAAACGGGGTCACTGCCTCTTTGAAGCTCGAGACTTGA
>JAJHUR010106705.1:0-10936 GCA_027495735.1 Lutjanus campechanus
ACCACTAAGAACCACGCTGAACAGTCGGCGACAGCAGAAAGACATTCCTTCCAAACTACAGCATCTCGTCTAGTAAACACGCAGCCACGTTGCTGAAAAAGGGAACAAAAGACGGAAAAGAAGCTGCGCTGTGAAGCCGCCGACACACTGGGATCAATGATTATGGGGAGCTCAAGTGCAAACACTAAACGGTCGTCCACACCAAGAACAATAACTGTGACAATAGCGAGAAATACTGTATGTCTTTTTAAAAATCGTTTCAACTCAAGTGGATGATGTCGTCTCCTTCATCCACTCAAGTTCGAGTGATTTTTAAAAGGATATATTTATAATTATTGCTATAGTTATCAGTCTTTGTGTGGACGGCCCTTAATGGAGTTTGGTCAATAACCGTGCGGCCATGTTGGAGGTACTGGGACGTAAACAACAGAATAAATTACATGCTGAATATTCAACTTGAGTCTGATTTTAGGATGTCCAAACTAAGGAAAATTTCCGGAAGATGTGTGTAAGCTGCTAAAACTTACAGAGAAGGAGGGGAACTACATTGTCCTTACATTGTGAACTACCTTGTTTTTTTTTTTGCCAAACCCACACACAGCTGAAAACTGTGATGGTGTAACGGTGAGAGGCTCAGTATCAGCTAGAGTTTAATAGTCAACTCGTACAACTTTTTGGTCTAAAATGCTGACCTGTCATAAACATATAAACAATTAAAACGTCCCTCTTCAGTCTTTTTTTTTAAAATATATTAATGAGGTCAATTAATGAGAAACTAGTTTGCTATTCTTACCAGCATATGTTTAGGGCTGGGTTTCATTAAAAAAAATGATACAGACACCAGTAACTTAGCTTCCAACAAGTCCTGCATGATACCATATAGATTTTAACAAAAAGAAAATGACATTACACATTATGGTACAAGTGCTCACGTTACAGGAAGAGGCTGTTCAAAGATCTGGTAGTAAAATAACAAAACAAAGATCCCTGTCTCTGGGCGAAACTGTGTTTTTCCTGCATGCCTCTGTGATGTTTAACGTTAGACAGCAAATCACCATCATTATGAGATCTCGGTACAAACATGCTGTGCAATTGATGGCTCGCTGAGATTTGCTATTGATATTAGGTATCGATCAAAACTGATCATTTTGAGCAATAAAAATCGGCAAAAGCTGTGAGTTTGGTTGCGTAGTTTGCGTTTCAGTACCTCCAACACAGCCAACCTCTGAATCAATGAAGTCCTGTGCAGCAGGTCAAAGTGACAGAACTCAGTACCTCAAAGTAACTTTGTCAAAAGTATCTAAGTATCAATACTTTTTCAATACCGCATTTTAAAACATTTTGATCGTATTAATGCTATAAAAAATGATCTTAGTGCTCATTCAAGACCTCAGCTCAGTCTATTTTCTGTGTTTAGGACTTTTTAAAGTTTAAAATCTGGTATTGTGACAACTATACCTCAAAGTATCACTTTCATATCTCGAAGCAGTCAGAGGAAGGTGTTTCGTAACTCTGCTGCCTGGATGTGAAGATTTCACTCTGAAATACTGACGGCTGCAGAGACAAAGACAAACAAAAAGTCAGGAACACACGACGTGTGAGTCTTAACACCCACCGCAAATAAGCAAACAATCCCAAGTTCATTATCGACCGTAGGCACACCTCTGACACCAGGAGAGAGGATTACCCATAATCCTTTGCCTTTTCTGCCCTGCTGCTTTTTGCCTTGAGGCACTACCCTCTGGTGGCACAAATCCTCCTATTCCCCTCAAAAAAAAAAAGCCCCCTCCCGCACTCTTTCACCCCAAAATCACCTCCAACACGCAGACAACCCCATCATTTTTTTCCCTGTCTCTTTTCCCCTTGGCTATATTTAGTTTCGCCTGCCTACATACAGTATGTCAGGGGGCGAATCTGAGAGGCAGGGTGTGAGAAAAGATGAAATTCCCCTGTTGTTTTTTTTTTTTTTTTTAAATCTGTCATGTCTACTCAAGATGTAAAGGGAACTCTGAAGGAAAAACAAAAACGTCCTTGTACATCCTCGCAAACTTGAACAAATCCGCCTTTAGTGCTGCTCACTGAGAGATGCTGATTACATATTTACAACAGCAAACGCACCACAAATAAATAAAAAGACATAATATGAGGAATTAAAAATAATGCATGCCAGCTTTTTCCCCTTGTACGGTGGCCAGACAGCCCTCTATTTACAATGTGCACTGAGACAGCCAAATGAGGTTAGTTCGAACAAAATCATCAAGCAGCATTTTTACGCACCACTACAGCTAACAAGAGGCAGAGAGCAGAGAGGAGCGGAGCAGAGACTACAAACAAACTAGCACTAAAGGGAGTAGTAGTGGCTAGTAGTGGTAGTAATGTTACTCCAGTAGAGAGAAGAGGAGAGAAGGGGGGGATACACAACATGTACATGTCATCCCTGCTCCTTAAAAGGGGAGGCAAAATGAGGACTCCTTCTCTTTCTCGTCTGCGTTGTGCTGGCCTCATTGTAGTGGTGTAGAGGCTGTGGTGAGAGGAGGGGCCAGGATGGGATTGGGGAAGGAGGAGGGGGGTGTGCAGGACGCATGCCCCCCCTCAGGGATAGCCATCATCCTCCAGACTGAGTGCCACGCGCTGCAAACAGCAGATAAAAAGACGGTTACCACAGCAGGCTGGTGAAGGAGGGACAGAGAGGTGAGACAGAAAAGAGAAAAAGAAAAAGCAGCACGATGGAGGGAGAGAGATAGAGAGAGAGAGAGAGAGAGAGAGAGAGAGCAAAGAAAGAAATCAGGTGAAAAAGAGAGATTCAAGTCGAGGTGGCATCCGGAAAAGAAACAGCAGGTTCATATAGAATCGGTTCTCCTGCACTCTTAGAAATAAGGGTTCAAAAATGGTTCTTCCTGAAGGGCTGGGGTTCTACACAAAACCATTTGCTTCTTAAGAACCCTTTTTTTTTTTGAAGTAATGGTTCATCAAGAGTTCTTTGTAAGAACAAGGGTTCCATTAAGACCCCTAATCATCCAAAGAACCCTTTTTTTGAAAGAAAGAGTTCTTCAAGGATTGCTGAATTCAACATGGTTCTTTGTAGAACCCTCAGGAAACAAGAGGTTTATAGGTGAAACCCCTTAGTATTTTTAGATCGCCCCTTTGTGGATTATAGAGGAAAACCTTGAGATATAAAAGGGTTCTTGGTAGAACCCCCTGGACGGGTTCAAGATGAAGTCCTTCCCTCGATTGGAATGTAAAAGTTTTCTCAGTAGAGCCCCCTGCATGGGTTCTAGATGAAATCCTTGGAATATAAAAGGGTTCTCGGTAGAACACCCGTGCTCTAGATGAAATCCTTGCGATATAAAAAAGGGTTCTTGGTAGACCCCTCTGTATGGGTTCTAGATGAAATCCTTGGACTATTAAAGGGTTCTCGGTAGAACCCCCTGGATGGATTCTAGATGAAATCCTTCAAATATAAAAGGATTGTCGGTAATTCCCCTTGGTGGGTTCTAGATAAAATCCTTGGAATATCAAAGAGTTCTTGGTAGGACCCCCCTAGGTGGGTTCTTGATAGCACCTTTGATAGCACCCCCCACCCCTATACTGTGTGGAACCTTTCACAGATGGTTCTAGATAGAAGTTATACCTTTGTAGAACCCAACATAAAAGGTTATACCGTATATCCCTTTATGTTGGTCTCTATACAGAACCTCCTGAATGAGCTCCAGGTGGAACCTTTACATGGGGTTCTACCAGGAAAAAAAAGAGTTATCTTATGGGGAAACGGTTCTAGCTAGCACCTTTATTTCTAAGAGTGTGCTCCTTCCTTCCTTCCTTCTTCTCCCTGACCTTCCTCTTTTCTTTCCAGTCCCCCCTCTTGTTCATTCCCTCCTTCTCTGGCTGCTCCTGTGTGAGGAATGCAGGATGCTTGCCTACGGCTGAAAATGTCTGGCCCACATAATGCCAACCTGATTTCTCTGGCTGTCTGAGATGCCACATTGCCATAGATGGAAAGGAAAGGATAGAAGAGGAAGAAAACATGTAAAAAAAAATAAATTAAAAGACAATAAAAGAGATTTGGACATGTGTATAATAAAACAAGGAGAGGGAGTGTAGTCTCCTCTGTGCAGCCCTTCACTGAGGGTGGCTGTTAATTCGACCTTGAATCTTAATATGACTCTGTCGTGCACCTGTTTTGTGTGTGTGTGTGCGCGAGTGTGTGTTTCCAGCCTGTCATCATGCCAGTGATACCCAGAATTCCTTGCCTCCTTTTCTCTCCGGAGCAACACAAAGAAATCTGTGTTACCATGCCAACCGATCAAAGCGCTAGACTTCCACCCCCCTATAATCCTTTTTGGCTGCCCTTCTGTGCTTCCTTTACGTAAAAAAACAACAAATATATTCAATAAATGTCCCGATGATGAACCCTTTTCACATTTAAGTGCATTTGAGGGCAAATCAGAGCCGGTATTGTCTCCGGCAAAATGCAGCTTCATGCCCAATAAGTGATTCTCAATAATGCATCTGCATCAATGGGAAATCAACGGGGCAGATTCATGGTTTCTGCAACAGCACTCAAGACAGAATATGAGAAATCCTATTCTGGATTGTCCTTGATTCTGATTTGTGCTCCCTTTTTTATCCTTCATGTCTTATTTACACCATAATGAAAACATAAAAATCACATAAGGGCAATGTCATGATGTTTCTGCCCACTCTAAAAAATCATTTTTTTTATTTGCAGAATGGTCTGGTCCTGTGCTCTGCTGTCCTTTCACTCAGCTGTCTGAGGTGACTGTAAATCCAGTCCTCTTTCTCCTCAAAGCCATCTCAACACTAAAATCATACACTGCAAGGCTCCCCCTCAGTATGCATCTCTCTTTTATATATAGTGCATCAAGACAGCAGTAATTATTTAAGCCTCAGTGCCCCTCTAATGTGTGGATGGCCCCTTTGAGATCATTTTGTAACAGCAAACATAACAAAGAAACTTCCACAAAATTCCTCTCTGATAAGGATGCTACCTTGTGGCGCATATTTTCTTGAACTTTTGCATGAGCTGCTTCTGTAAACAAAGATATGTGTCTGTGTAAGGAGTTTTGTCAGGAAACGGGAGCTTCATAAGAAAAAAAAAAAGTCTCCCAGAACAAACACTTCCACGATCAGAAAAACTAACACAATGTACAAATAAATGGCAGGTTGGTTGGCGATAAGGATGTGATGTTGGTAAAAGAATGTACTGTATGATTATGGTCATGAAGGTGAGATAAATGTGAACATGATGCACCGGTGAAGGGCTTACAAGTGTGTGGATGATTGGTGTGTTCAGTGATTACTGCAGAACTGATGTGTGAGAATGTGGGCGTGTGCGTGTGCAAGCCTGCTCTTTCTCTCCAGGCCTACATGAACAACAAACGGGCTTTTCCAAACCCCTGCGCATACTCCCAGATCTCAAATATTCCAAACTCCTTTCTTTCCTCATGCAGCTTCTCTCATTTGCCGCTGGAGAGCATCGGCGCCCCCGAGTACCAGTGAGAGTTGCTGTCTGTGATGCCGCCCCCTAGAGGAAGCGCTATGAACGGCTGACTGTGGCTGCCACTCACTGCTGGGTACACGTGGCCGATGGACTCGCTGTGTCGCCCGATGTGGATCTCGTCGTCGTCGTCCTCCGTGGTTTTGCGGTACACGGGGTTGTCGAAGTTCATGCTCTTGGTGTTCTTGCGCCGCCAGTTGCGCCAAACCAGGTATCCGCCGGTGCAGAGCAATCCGATGACCACTGTGGCAAGGATAGGGACTGCATGTGTTTAACACACACACAACAACAACACACGGCGGGAGCGTTAACACAGCCCAGGGGACACAGAGCGGCGCTTTAAGCACTCACACACACACGCCTCGCACACTTGTAATGAGGGCTCATTATTTTTTGTTTTTATTTTCAAAATCATATATAATCCAATTTAGGTTTGTAGAGAAATTAAACTCCCACACATTGTTAACAAAAAAGTAGAAGAAGCAACTATTTGTGGAAAAAAGGAATTTATCAGTTAATGCACTCAACAAATAATTTAAATAGTTAATAGTTTAAATAATCTTGCTTGTAATCACCTGAGGTTACTTAAACTGCTTCACTCTCTTAAAGAATTAGCCTGAAAAGTAGGAAAGCATCAAATCTTTAGATGCATAAAAACTTCCCACAGTGTTTTAAATTGAAGGTGGCCCCCCCTCGCCTGATATTAAGCACAGTAAAAATCATATATTTGTATATTCGTGTAAGATAGTGACAAGTGCAGCTGCAGTGACAGCTCTGCCTCGACTCATTGAAAGGAAAGACAGTAAACGCAGTCATGTATAGAAGCACTCTGCGATCAAGGTGGATCATCTGGGATTATTAATTAATTTTCAATAATCAGTGGCCTGGAACTTTTAAGACAAACAGAATTGAGTCGTGTCAATGTTACATTAACAACAGATCCAAAGTGTTCTCCTTGTTATGCCTCTGCTGAAATAATGTCACCATTACTGTTGTTTGAGACAGTGGCATTGCTGTGTAACCCATTATGTTTCATGGCATTTGCAATGGCTAAACACCAAAGGCTATTATATATACAGTATATATATAAATACTACTAAAGGCTAACATAATGTAGCTTGTATTAGTAGGCTAATTGACTTCCCATCAGCCTGTCAACCAAATATACAAAATACAACGTTAGCGTGTCTGTCATCATGTCAGTAAACTGCTGCACTCTCAGTTCAACTTATATTCAAAGTTGAGCAGCAGAAGTTATTTTTGCACATGAGCAACATCCTCACCTGACAGTGATTTATGTCAGGCTCAGTAAATAGAAGAGTTTTTATTTTAGGTTTCAAAGAAAAACAGCATTTTTTTTTTTGCTATAGTATTGAATTGGGTATTGAGAATCATGGAAATTCACTGGTATCATGACATCCCTAGTAAAAATATGCCACATGTTGGCCTCCATGCAAGAACCCGTGGTTTCTGTAGATATAAATGGCTCATTCTAAGATGACGAAAACACAACAGTTGGCAAATAGACCACCATATATCTTACACACTGGACCTTTAATGAACAAAATCAAAAACATTACGAGTCATGATTGGGGTGGCTAACCACCTCGGCTAAACAATTTCCTGTGGGAAACCCTGTATATCTATCTGCTAATAAAAAAAGGGTATTTTTCAGAGAAAACTGAAAATAATGAGCCTTCATACTGTATATAAATATATACATTCTATTACATTCCATCTCAGGCTCAATCTACCCAATGATCAAACACACTCAGACATGAATGTACATGCACAATTTGCAACAATGAATGCCTGCATGCACCGTCACACACACACTGTGCTATCAACTCCTCATCCGAGACACACACACACTCAAACACTCACAAATACATGCACACACAAAGGCTGAACCACAGATACTTTTATATTAAATCTTGTAACATTCGGGTCCTGAAGCCAGTGATTAGTGATTGAGGGTTTTTCGAACACAAACCCAGCAGGGTTGCTTGACTGTCATCGTCTCATTATTCTTGTGCCACATTTGAGCTACGATTTATAATTTTGCACCCGTCTGGGTAAAATAAAATGAAACGCTATCTTCCGACAGCCTGACTCTGGTGTTTTTTTGGACGGGGTTATGAGAGGAGAATGGTCAGGGGAAGAAGAAGACGAGGGACGGAGAGAGCAAACGGGGGATTGGAGGATTTGAGATAAGCTCCGTCTCTCTCCTCTCATTACCATATCAGCACTGCTGCGTAGCTGCCCTGTAGGACCTGTGTGTGCAGCGCGCATGTATGAGTTTATGTGTGTGAAGAGACCGACAGCCAGAACAGAGGTGTGTCAATGAGGAGAGATAAACAAGTGAGTGTGGGTGTGTGTGTGTGTGTTTGTGTGCGCCCACGTCCATAGATGTGTCTGCATCCCTTCTGGAAGCCCCATCTAATTGCTCCTTTGTTGGATAGACACTTGAGATCCCTGTGTGAATGGGCTGGAAACCCCAGATCCTCCTTTGTTCTTCTCTAAATGCTCACTGGTTTAAAAAAAAACACCAGCTTTTGTCTCATTTAGAAAATTTCACTCCAATTAGAGAGTGGCATAACAGCCTGACTTTTGCTAAATACTGATAATCATTGCTGGGCCGTCTCCCCTCGTGGAGCCGTGGGTGGGCGTGGTGCATTAGTGGATGTGAGCGGAGGACTGGGGTGCAGAAATCCGGCCCCTCGTGGACCTCCGACAATAATTAATGTTTCAAAGCTGCCAAAAAATGCAGAATGGGGGGATTTATGGCAGCAATGAATGGCAGAAGGACAGAATTAGAGATGGAGCAGAAAGGGTTAACAGTCTCGGGGGTTGTTTTAATGAGCTGATATCTCAATCGTCAGGAATGAAAAGAGAAAAAAAAAATGGCTTTACGATGTTTCAGAGCTCCCATAATTTATCAAAGTATTCAATATTAGGGATGAAAGAGATCTCAATTAGCGACATATGCTGATACTATAAGGTCATTTGCACATTCAGCTGATTTCTCTGTTAGGTCATGCATGAAAGTATTTAATATTTCCATAAAATTTGATTTCCATTTTAATTAAAGCTAATAGAATAGATTAACTTTACTAGCTGGTCTGATTGTAAGAACTTGCATTATCTCTGTATGCCTACCTTTTATTAGTTAGATGATAGCATGGGGACCTAAAAGAGTTTTTGGTACCACTTTACAAAAAGACGATCTTTATAGATCAAGGATCTTTAACGGAGGGTACTGCAGGGGTCCCCCCAAAAATATTGCTAATTTTTTGGATTTTTCTTGTCTTTAATTAAAATATGTCTGAAAGAACACATTAACTAAATCCAACGAATTATTAACATACATAAATTAGCCTTTAAAAACAAACAAACCCCAAAAGCATTTAATTTACACAACATTAACAAAAGAGTGAGCTAACTGACCCACTATATCACTGTGCGGCACCTATAACAGCGAACGAGTTAGCTACGAATGATTGACACTACAGACACTCTCATGAGCCACAGTGGTTCGTTTTGTAACTTTACAAGCAAGAGGCTCCGAAATCCACCTGAGAAACCGCCGCCAAAAGTGCAGAGTGTGAGGTGAAACACAACTAACATTAACTATGCTGCTGACTCAGCAGCTCTGGTTAAGTGGAAACAAGAAAAGACCTGAAAATATTCACAGAGATATGCATCGTCGAGGGTCCCTGTTCATTCTCTCTATTAGCCAAGGTGTTCACGGCCTGAAAAATGTTGAAGACCCCCGTTATAAATGTTTAGAAACAGCTTATCATTAGGTTATTAATTAGTAGGGGCGTAACAATGCATAGATCTGGACTGATATATTGATTCAATGATTAATAATCCAGTACGACCAATGTGTCGCAGATGTCTGGAAGAATTCACTTATGAAATTGTTGAATCATAATTTAGTTGCTATTTTGAGTTGTTGTGATTATAAAGTTAAAAAAAAAAGGTAATTGGTAATTTGATATGTTATTTGATGCCAAATTAAACTTTTTGATTATTAATTGATTGATATGCAGACAGTGATTAAATACTAGTAACTTCTTAACAAATATGAGATGAAGCTGACAGGAATAAATGCTGCTGACGGAGAAGACAAAGTGAGCAATGAGATCTAAGACTTAACAAAAGATAAATGTGGGCTCACTATTTACCAAACAAAAGCTTACTGTCCTTTTATCTAATACGTTGTAGCAGCTTAATAATGATTTATTAAAGGAGTAATCTGCAATATATTTACTGTAATAAGTCATAAAATGACCATGATATGTTCCTCAGAGATCAAGGACGCATGCTAAGTTGAAATACTTGCTTTATAACGTTTAAATTGAGCAATATGTAAATGGAGTCTGGTGAGCAGTAAGACAGGCAGTCACTTAACTCAACTGTGTATTTTCAGAGCACTGGGCTTTTGTTTTCAGAGTAACTGTCTTAGCATTACGTTGATAGACAATTGACACTAATAAACAGCTAATTAACTTACAGTGGAGGCCTCTGTGTGGCTTGTTATTGTTAATTTACGATGGTTCTGCGCACCTGCAGTGTTTCTGCAGCCTGCAAAGCTTCCCTGAGTCTGGGGAGGAGGGGGCGGGGGGAAACAACTCGCCTCAATCATAGACTGTAATGTAATATATCATCTATGGCTCCAACTCACTATTTGGACTGTTGTGCTAATTTTTGCACACACAATTGCTACATATTTCTCCTTTGAGTGTTTCCAGCATATTAAAAACATAATTTTACAAGTAGTCTTATAGCAAAGTAGTCTAATTGTAAGGCCTACACAGAGAATATGTTATTTGACCTGGGAAATTATGTTTTTTACGTGGAGCAAATTCTGACCTGGGAAATAACATTTTTATCTCATTAAGCTCCTTTTCAGTCATTTGATGTTTCAACTGTGTAACGCACTCTTAGTCCGCTGGGTCAGAGAAACAGGTCAGAGCAGCGGATTGATTTCAGTGTGAGCAATACTGTACGATCAGAGCGGGAACACAAGCTTAATGTTATAACAGCTGGTCAAATGTGATGACAAAACATGAACTGAATTTCCCATTTGCTCAAATCTCATTAATAATGACACAATGTGCACATTGCAAAGGCCCGGCCATCGCTAACTGACGAGCTTACTGGCCCATAATGGCTTTTTATAGCCGTGGGCCAGGAGGCTATTGTTGGATAATACCACAGCTCAGTACATTTTCTCAATTACTAAACTATTATTTTGCACTCAAGCATCACGGCTGAGGCTGACGTCGGACCTGCATGTTCAAAAGACACAAATTGTTACTGTTAAATATGTAACATACTCATTTTAATCAGTCAGGTGGGAGTACACGGGCGCACACACACACGCACACACACACACACACTCTAAAACCC
>JAJHUR010106711.1:0-17713 GCA_027495735.1 Lutjanus campechanus
TAATATTTTATCTGTATGTGGCAACCCATCAGGTCCAAAAGCAGTGTCAGTTGCACTCTTGGTCAAATTATGCCCAACACATTATCACACTTATCAATATAAATTAATTTAATAAGATGTTGGATGTCGTCATTTTCACTTAGTAAATAAATGTTCACTTCAGTGCAAGATGCGAGACTACAGACAGTGGACCACCAAATCAAATACTATAATTTGGGGTTAAGGTTAGGACTATGATTCTTTTTTTTACTGAATCAATTTTTGGATTGCAAAATTCATATATACATAATCACCCAGCTCTTAGTCAGTTTGATGGTCACGCAAATAATGGGAATTCCCATTGACGCACAAACAGAAATTAGCATAGCAAAATGTTAGCTCATATTTTCAGGAGTATTTTTCTTCTGCTCTGTGAAAGCAAACAAACAGTTGCTGGCTTCACATTAACTCAATCTGAAAAACAGTTCACTGGGTCAGTAAAACATCTGTATCTTATTCAGTGTTCACAAAGCTGATAATTATCAGCCTCTAATGGGACATTTTTATTATTATTTACTGCTATAATAATAAAATTATAGCTGCTTAATGTCAGCAACTCAGCATCTGACTTGACAGATTATGTCATTTCATTTAATTTGAATTATTGAATTTTGCAAAGTTTTTGATTAACTTTACTAGAAAAATTAACTGCACATTTGAGAGTCAGAGCTGTTTGTGTTGTAATTGTGATGTCAGTTAGATTTGGTTTATTCAGGGCTGTGAAATACTTAATCATCCATCTTTTCTCACTACATCTGAGCCTTTTTTACCCTTGGGTGAGCAAAAACTACAGGTTATATGTCCTATTTAAAATGTGAAATTCTGAGGTATCTTATCAGTATCAGGCCATGAGAAGCAGGTAATTATTGGTTATCATGTTGGCTATAAAAAAAAAATCCATATCGCACATCCCTAATTTGGACACTATTTGGACATGAAATTAATGCAAACATGAAACTTGACAGATCTATTCTGTCATGGAGCTAAAAGTGGGAGAGAGAGATTTGTTTTGCCATGTATCAGAAGGATGTGATTTGTGTCAAGTCAAGCCTTAGTTAGGCTGTGTTTTTTAATCCCACAACAACAAACACACACATGGAGGCTCAAAGTCCCACTACTGTGTGTGTCTCTACAGGGTCCTTAACAAGCCCACACAGGCTCCTTACTCTGTCAGATTACCCTCTGGCTAATTCAAGACATAAACACACAAACACTCACCACTACAGTGTGTGTGTGTGTGTGTGTGTGTGTGTGTGTGTGTGTGTGTGTGTGTGTGTGTGTGTGCATGCATGGTTGTTTGGATATTTGTGTGATTTGTGAGCAATCAAAGTGTTTCTAGGAAGACGATGGGGCAGGCGTCAAAAAAGACACAACTTTATGTTGTTATGTTGGATTGGACACATCATATATAAAATTTCTATGTACAAACAGCATGCTGACACCTCTTCCCTGTGTAAGGTTGGTCTGAGTCAAGTTGCAATGAGGTATGACAAGGGAACCTCTTCCAATATAACCGGCAATGTGTACCATAAAAAGGACTTCTATGTAATTTCACTACAGTCAATGGACAGCCTGTCCTGTATGTCCACATTGATAATATAAATAGTGGTAATAATCTAGTAGAAAAGAAAGTAGTTCTGGTAGATTCTACTGCAGAGAGAAAGTAGTTCCTACATGAAACTGCTACACAAGTGTACAACAATTTCAATGAAAATGTGCTTTATAAATACATTTGATTTGACTACTCTGAAATGTATTTAACCTAAACTATATTTCATGATTATAAAAGCAAGATTGGACTTGTGTTGCTCTTTCATTTTTCACAAATATGAACACATGTTAATACAGGCACGTTGGGTGTGTCACGATTCTCTGAATCATGATTCGATTTGACTTTTCGATTTTAAGGTTTTAAGGTTTAATATTTTGTTATGGCACTGACAGCTCTGCCATTGTGAGACTATCAAGTCTTGATTTGTCAAGATCAACAGATCATTGGTTTTACGCCCTGACAACTATCACTTACATTTTAAAATTCTTCTTTAAAAAGGTGGTATCAAGTGTAATAGAACAGCTGGTAAACTATTCTGTGTCATCTTTGAAGTGTTGTTTTTCTCTTTGGACAGACACCACAAGTAGTCAGGGGTGGAGAGAAAAAATAATGGAAGAATCACCAATTCTGCCTTTTTGATTCAATTATTGAAATGGAAAGCTCATTTCAACTGATTTTGAATGTTATATTGAAATTCTGACACCCCTGCAAGCATATATCATTATGTACTATGATCTAGAGTTCAATATACCTTAACAGCTCAATGCAATGCACATAGGCGTTACATGGATAAAGTGTGCATGCAGCTGATTTAACCAATCCATCCCTCTATGTCTTGATAGGAAAAATGACGACTGCTTTTTCAAACTAAGTCATGTTAGCACCATAAATCCAAACCTTTAAATAGAAAGCATTACCTCACTGTTGCTATGGCGCATTACGTTTGTGTGTAATAATGTGCAAAGAGTGCCTTAGCACTGTTGGAAGACAATGTCTTTTAACAGACTTTGCCAAAAAAACATTTTAGATGTCATGCCAGTTGTTGTGTGCTCTACACAACTTTCCTTTTTTACTGTCGCCATCAATTTTATGTGCAGTCAACTTCATCCACAAAACTCCGCTTCACATGCAGAAACCCAGACCTCTTTCAAGTTCACAATACAGCATGAGCTTTTTCTTTAACTGGCAAGAATGAATGGACTGAATGATAAACCCAGTGCTAACCAGACAAATATGAGGCATTTTATCAGCTGTCTCTGGGGCATTAATGTTCAGTACATTCATGTGCATTGAATAGAAACCAAGCAGTGTTTATGGTTTAGAAGAGGAACTGTGAGTGCTGCTGGAAAAGTGTCTGCAAACAATTGTTTGTACAGCCTTTGGTAATGCATCTGTTTAGAGTTTCAACCATGAGACCCCGAGACACCCTGATAGGCTGGCTGGCTGGCTGTCACCATGTTGTCTTCTTTACTCAGGCCAGCACTCAGACTGTGTGAGAGCCTTTTGGTCAAGAGGGAGCAGATCAGTCTGTTAGTTCGTCAGTCAGCTAGCTGTTCCTTTAGCCCACAGTGAACAGTGTAGCCAAATGGTCAGTCAGTGATGTGACTTTCCAATGTTAAGACAGGGACGTTGTCTGTCCAGCAATCTATGAGACTGCAGTCTCATGTTTGCTTGCTGATAGACAATGTTCATTTGACAGGCTGAATTACTGAATCACTTATACACTGTCTTGGCCACATGAAGAAAGACAAATAGATTTTTCCTACAACACAAAGCTACAACGATGCTTTTAGGGGGAATTCACAAAGATAAAATCAACAAAACAGCTAAGTACTGAATGTGCATCACTTTAAAGAAACTTCTCAGTGTGTCCCTGTTCATCCAATTATATTATACGCATACAGAAAAGAGTGATGTGGGTAAAAAGTGAAGGGGAGCACAGTAGAAGATGTATAACATTATGAGAAAATTGTTAGTAGACAGCACACAAATAACACTTTATGTTCTTACATGGACAGTCACCCAAAAATAAAAAACACATTCCTCCTCTTCCCTGTAGCGTCATTTATCTATTTAGATAGCTTTGGTGTGAGTACAGCTGCAGTGATTAATCAATCAATCAATTAGTTGTGAACTACTAAATTAACTGCCAGTTATTTTGAGAGAAGAAAATAATCAAAATGATCTGATCCCAGCTTCTTAAATGTGAATATTTCTTTGTTTTCTTGTACATTGGATATCTATGGGTCATGGAGAAAACAAAACATTTGAGGATGCCACCTTACATTTTGGGAAACAATGATACCGGTAAGCATTTTTCACCCTTTTCTGATATTTTATAGACCAAACACCTAACTGATTACTTAAGAAAATGTTCAACAAATTAATTGACAATGAAACTAATCATTAGTTGCACCCCTGTATAAGTTGCTGAGTTTTGGAGATATCAGCTGTAGAGATGTCCGCCTTCTCTTCAGTATAATGGGATTAAATGGCACTCTGCTTGTGGTGCTCAAAGCACCAAAAAATACATTTGACAAGTTCAATGGCAATGTCTATTTCCAGAAATCATGACCTGGTTACTCAAGATAATCCATAGGCCTTGTTGTGAGCAGTTTCATGTAGGAAGTATTTTTCTACAAAACTACACCCGCCAATCAAATCAGCGCACTAGCTACCTCAGTGCTGCTACCATTACAGCTCAGCCAAAGAGGATGCCATTAAAGTTTACTGTCCCATGCTGTCACAAGGACAAGCGTCTCATCCATGAGTAGATGCATGCTTCCATTTGCACAGCGATACAGTCCGTGGATGTAATTGGGTAGAAAGAAAGTAGTTCCTACAAGAAACTGCTCATTACAAGATGCGTGGAGTTTCTGGAGTAACTGGGTCAGGATTTGTGAAAAGAGACATTGTCATTAAGCTTTTCAAATGGCTTTTTTTTGGCACTTTAAGCACCACAAGTGCCATCTAGTTTTATTATATTGGAGATAAGTCAGACATGTCTACAGCCGATATCTCCAAAACTAGATGGAAAAACCGCACTACGGGTAAGACAAAAAATATGCATTTTTAAATTTAGGGATTACATGCTTTTAATCTGTTCTTGCACTTGTTATTCACATGATTCACATCTCTCTGAATTATAAAGTATAAAAAGTAGCAAGCATTGATTCTGGTACATCCAATGATGAAGTGGACAAGTTAAACAAAGCTGCAATTTTCAGCTACACCACCAACAAACAGGCTAGTTGAATGGGGGTAAGCAGTATGTTAGTCTAAACACTGAACTGCCCCCAGAATCTATGTAAGTCTGAAACAGTGGAGGAAGAGGTACTTCTATATTTTATTTAGTAAAAATAGCAATAAAACACTGTAAAAGTCTTACATTCAACAATTTACTTTAGAAAAGTATTATCAGCAAAATACTTAAATACTAAATACAAAAGACTCAAAGTATCCAAACTAAAAGTACTCATGGGACATAATAGTTCCTTTCAAGGTAACATACATCATATTATTGGAATATTAATGCAGAAACAATAACTGTTGCATAACTCAGTTTATAACAAAACACTATATTTTATAAACTATTATTATATTTTGTTTAGTAAAATCTTAATTTATAAAGTCACTAACTCTAACTGTCAGATAAATGTAATTAAGTACATTTCCCACTGAGATGTAGCAGAGTAGAAGAAGAAAGTGGCATGAAGAGAAAATACTCAAGAACAAGTACCTCAAAATTGTAGCCTACAGTCCTTGAGTAAATGTACTTAATTACTTTTCACCACTGTTTCTGAACTAGACATTGTAACAGGTCACCTTCATTTGATAGGGTTTGTTCTGAGTAATTAGAGTAGTAGGAACCTAATTCTTCAATGCTGTATTTAGTTTGGAGAAAGGGTCCACCAAACCCCATTTACAATTTACATAATTTATGTTGTGTCATTTCATTGCTGCCTTGTTTATCGTCTGGTGTAAACACGTCTAAACAGTCGTTTTACAAGTCGTTACCGTTCATTCGTTGACGCAACATGCATGAGAGCATCCCACTGGCGTTTACTCAACAAAGTATCAACTTTTCTAGGAGGTTCGCCGAAGGGAACAGTGACATTCCCGCATTTGGTAACAGTTAGCTTACCTTCACATACACAATTACACTATGGTTAAATGCTTTTCGAAGCCCGAACTACTCCAGGCACTGAAGTCTCATTCAGACATTAATTATATCTCAGCCGAATTAGAAGACGGACTCCAAGAATTAATTTGAGGTGAAAACTACAGAGTTCTTGACGATAAGGCAAGGCAGAATCAAAGTGACAGACTTATGAGCAAACTACCCCTGTCCCCCTTCTCAACTTCAAACCAGTCTGCTAATGCAGAACTACAGCTCTGAGAGGTGAACAGCTAGCTGTTCTGCGAGCTACATTTACCTTAACGGGCCAGTTGTTGGTTAGCGGGAGAACCGGGAGGTGTAGCAGGAGAAAGGAGCAGACCGGGAGAGCTAAGGCTCCGTTACCGAACATGGTTCATTCATGTCAGGGACCGACAAGTCTTCCCCTCCCCTTTACCTCCGCTCCCCTCCTCCTTACTCCTCTCCTTCCTCCGCCCACTCCGACCCCCTTTTGATGTAGCCACGCCTTCTGCTTTCTCGCTCGCGCTCACACAATGTGCACGCGCGTAGCCTGCTCACGCACACTGCACCGGGCACCCCGACTTATGTTTCATTCAAGACATCCACATTAGGGCTAGGCTTTACTGTAGGTCTCTCGGGATTTTTTATTTTTATTTTCTGTTTGATTCAGTTAGAGTTGTTTTTGGTGTTTTTTTCATACTGGGTGTTCAGAATTTAATTGTATAAAAGACCATTTTCACAGCAACCATATTGACATGAAATAGTAGTGTAAACACAGGTGTTACCAATGACTAATTAAAGTCCTGTTGCATTTAGTGTAGCAGAACTTTTCCAGTGAGCCAACATGGATGGAACAGAACTTTAATTAGTGTCAGTGGTAACACTTGTGTTTACAGTTGGATTTCATGTCAACAGCTGCTGCGTGAAAAGGACTATTTTTCAAGTTGTGTTATAGGACATATGCTGTAAGAAAGTTCCCAAAGTGTGAGGGCATTAATTTGCAATTTTATGTTTTAAATTATGATAGAATATTAATGATTCATTTGATAAAAGTAATCAGAATTAATGAAACCAGAATTAATGAAAAGCCATGGGATTTAAATGACATGTTATTCATATTCATTTATCTGACCCAGTTATAGATAGATAGCAAACAATAAAAACATCTAAAATATTTTTAAAATAACAAAATGAAAACAGAAAGTACAGAAAACCATACAGCAAGCTCAATTAAGAAAAAAATTAAATTTAAGTTCACCCAAAAATGAAAATTCAGTCATTATCTACCCAGCCTCATTGCCGAATGTTTCGTTTTTTTAATCCATAAGACACTGCTGGAGTTTCACAGGAAAACAGTGTTGCAGAATCTCCCAGTTTTCATACAGAAAAAATAACCAAAAAAAAGCATGAAATGCCTCCATACTGCTCATCTGGTGTAATTCAAGTCTCCTAAAGCCCTGATATGCTGTTCATCATCACACACACTCAGTTTAGATGGTAAATTATGTCTTTCAGGTCAATTTGGCATGTTGACCAGAGAGAGAAAAGGAAAGGCCATCTATTTTTTTAATTGTAGAATTTCCTTTAAATCTTAATTTGTAATCTTTTTTTGTTTGTTTTTGTTTTAAGAAGTGTGTAGGGAGTTTTTTTTAGTGCTAAATAAATTTGCACAATAGATTTGATATTGGCTACAGTTATTTAAAAAATCTCAGTAGACTGATTAATTGGTTGGTCAATTATCTGGCATTTTGAGGTAACTGGTATCGGCTGATGTCTGCCATTATGAGGCCAGTAAACAACAACATGTGCAGACACATCTACAGGATGCTGTGGAACAATGTGCTCCTCCTTGTGAGTTTTGGGAAGGTGATGAAAAAGTTAGCTTAGTTTGTATAAATGTCATCAGACACTATTGTCTCCGAAATATTAACATGTTTCTAATGTCATCCTAAGTGACAGCAATTTGAATCTAAAACCATCACTGGCGAGTGTTAATATATATGAAGTTATAATTTATAGAATAATGCAGTTGAATGACGTCTCTTCTGACATACTGTACCTCACTCTGCCTTCAAGTTCTGAAATCCATAGCCTTATGTATTTTTTCTATTGCATTAATTAATAAAAGTTCCATTTAAAACAACATGTATCTGGATAAAATAAACTTTTATATTAGATTATGTGCATGGAATGATGGCATTATACATGACTTTTCTTTGTTTTTGATACCAGCATCACCCAATAGCCACCCTGCTCTCTATATCCTAGCCACTGAAAAACATATATTGGTCGACCACTAATTATTATTGGCTATTGACAGATGAGAGGAATCTTATGTAACCGGTAGCATTTATGGAGAGAGTTACAGGTGTTAGTCTGACTCGGGCTCAGTTACTAGTCCAGCTGAAACACAGCTTCCTAGTCAGTTTTCAAAAATGTTGTTCAACTTGTACTTTTGTCTAATAATTTGCCAATATTGTTGTCCACTCTGTCTCATCATTTTTTGTGAACATAGCCTTCCTATTACTATCATCACTGCTTTATCATTTGCACACGTTTGCAGAACATGACTGCCTGCTGTGCAGAAATTTCAACCTGTCCCCATTTGGCTCTATTTAATCCAAACATTTCGATCTTTTATCTGCTAATGGCCCCTTTGCTCCACATGGTGTGTGGGAAATCACTGAAACACATGCAGTTTTGGGGAAACCACATTATGGTGTTTAACAGTATTGTAACACTGATTGCACAGTATTCACAGCAGCCAATTTTGCACAGTAATTAGGACCTGCTTTACACTGAAATATAATCACTTAAATGGTGAAGTGAAACCTAGACTTCCAAGAAGCATCAACACTGCCAACTGTAGACATCTTTTGACCTGCGCATCACCAAATTAATACTTGACACCGATAATCAATAATGGATCTCTAACACTAGAACTCTGACATCTTCTAGTGGCAACAATTTAACACTACACCACAGTAGATATTAGAGGAACAGCACCAGTGGAACCTGAATGAATGAAAGCCCTCATCTGGGATTCTGAAGGGAAGATATAAAGGAGAGGAGACAACATGTAAAATATTAAAAAAGCTTACCTCTTTTCCCCTTCTTTTTCATCAACTTATTTCACTCTCAAAAACCTCCAGTACAAATCCTTGCCCATCAGAATTTAAGCCACATAGCCTATCAGGATCTGTCTGCTGTGTTTGACACTGTCTGTCTTCTTCCTTGCCATTGCCAAGCAAGGCATTAATGGGTTTCCATGCTTTACTTCTTACCTGCCATCAGAACTTGATTTATCATTGTGTCACTCAGATTCAGTGCTAGGACCATGGTTGATCTTGGTTCTCAAATAATATAATTTTAGATTCAAAGTTGTTTCAAACATGCTATCAGTTGTTTTCAGCTTATCATGCAACTCCATTCCTCTATTAAAACTTATTCTTTATTTGGTTATTTCTAAATCAACATTAAAAATATTTCTACATAGGTTGACGGTTTCCTTCAGAAGGAGTTGCTGTATTTATTTGGTCTAATACAGGCAAACAATTTAAAATGGGAATGTGTATAAAAATAAATCAAAGCAATTTAAAGTACTTATAATAATGATAATAATAATTATAAAACTAAACCTGGGTTATATATAAATTCATCTTACATAGACATGCGTATTCAGTCAACATCTCTATTACTTATCAAAAAATAAAAAATAAAATGCATTTCCATTTTGTCTCAATTCAAATAAGTTATATTATTTTCTATGATCCTTTAATTATTTCCAAAAGTCAACAACAATGTGCATTGCCAAAATATATGTAAATGAGTAGCCATGATCTCTCCACACGTCCTCCAACACCTACTTGAGTGGTTTGGAATAATCTTTTCTCGACTCCTTTTTGATTGGGGGACCCCGGGCCCCTCTGGCATAGAGCCTCAATTTCCCAGACAACATCGCTTCTTATGCAGCCGCCATATTGCCTTCACCTAAACGCGCTGGCTGGATCGGCTCGTACCTACAACAGAAAATGTAAGTACAGAAATCATATTTCATACAAACTAGGAATGATTTGATAATTTTTGTATGTATGTGTGTATTGTGGCCGTTCGCATACGAGTTTGCAACAGTTTAATTATTGAAAACGAGGTTAGAAAAGCACCTAGCTCAGCTCTGGAGGCTGGAGCGTCGGCTCTGTCTCTGTTGTTGTTTTTCCCTCTGCTCTGTCACAGACACAATTTACATCCACGACTCCCTCGCAATATTTTACATAATAGCATTTTGTATCCCCAGCTGTAATATTTAAATGGACAGGATGTTCTTCTTTGTCTTCTCTCGGCGGTATACATGCTATATCTTGAGCTTATTTAGCTTCTAATGTTGGCGTTGCGAATAATAGCTAGCTTCTCTGGTAGCTAGTTAGCTTTAGCGTTAGCTTTAACATGAAATCTGTGAGCCGCGTTTGTCTATTAATGTTAACAGTTAATAGTATGAACCACATCAAATGTCGGTGTGTAGTTTCTCCTTTTATTGTGCTAGCTAGCAAATCTAACCTTAAATAAAGCATGTATGTAATTGGAGTTAATTATATTAACACATTGGGCTTTGTTTATTGACTCGAATTGATGATTGCGGTACAGAAAATGTATAAGTTGCGGTTAACACGTATCAACCAACATTGTTGGTTTTGAGTTTCTTGACATGTTTAAGCTTAATCTCTATACGGAAAGATGAGTTTACCTTCAACCACCCAGTGTGTTTCATCCGGACCACCCCCACTTTCACCTCGTCTGTCACATGTATGGCAGCATGGTCACACAACTGCGGCAATCTGAAGGGAGATTTGAAGTGTTGACATCCAGGGTTCTTGATTTATCTGTCATTTATAAAGGCTATTTGGTAGGAATATAGATAATATTACCCAAAGGATCGAGATGGAGCAGTGCCAATGAAATGTATGTGTCTGCAGGAGTCAGTACCTTACAAACTGATGAAGGAAATCTCATGTGTACATATATGCCGAGTGAATGATGAAATACTCTTGGATTTATGAAACATAAGGTTAAGCACTACATGGTACCAATCCCAGCTGTAGAGACACTGGCATAATATAAGGCATGTGTGTATATATATATATATATATATACAAATATGTATTCTCTAGCATGACCTTTTGTTGTGCCTGTTGTATATAATTTCTTATATGCAGTGTCTTGTTATATTATCTGAACCTTGAGTCTGTATTAAAGTTTGAATGAATGTAGCACAAGTAGCCTGTCAGGCCCAGTCCTCGATGTGGGTTGCGCCTGGTTGAGTTGAAGATATTTTGGTCATGAATTCAAGCTATGCACTGCCCAGAGGTCTCAGGTGGCATTGTCAAAGAGGCAAAAAACGATTCCTGAATTGAACTGAGATATTTAGATTATTCAAGGCAAACCTGCCCAAACTCTGGCTGTTGTTTGGAAAATTCCTTTCTCTTTCAGGCTAGGAGATATGGTCAAATTCAAATTGTTGTTGACCAAATACTTTCTATCATAATTTCTTAATTATCATCAGCAATGTGGATGTAAAGGCAAAAGATAGAACAGTCCAGTAAGTTCAGAAAATAGCATCACTTCACTGTAATACAGTAAACAAGGAAAGACAAGAAAGGAAGACAACACATGCATACACATCACAGTATAACAATATTTAGTCTTATATCACAGAATTGATTTAATATCGATATATTGCTCAGCCCTACTTCTCCTTTTTATCTGCTGGGACCCAAGAAGATCCATATTTATTTCTAGGGAGGGAGAGAAAGGAAGAAATATTTTATTACAGGGGTTACACCTCAGTGTGGAAATAATAATAATAATAATAATAATAATAATAATAATACATTTTATTTGTTGGTGCCTTTCTGAGCACCCAAGGACACCTTACAATAAAATACAAAAATACTAATAATACTACATTAAAAATAGTAAAATACCAATAATACAACATTAAGAATAAATAAAATACATGACAGCTGCTGTAACATTATTAGATAAATGTCACATTTTTAAGTTTTTCATCATAAACTTAAACTCCCGATTTATTAACATAAAAACATTGTATTTTAATATTAAAATTGACAGTCTTTTAAATGTTTGTTCCTTGGCATTTCTTTACTTTTAGAAATAAGCTCAAATACTCCAGACCTGCAGGGATTAGACATAATAACAACAATAAATGTATAAAGTCATCCAGTACAGTGCAGACATGCATTTAACAGGGTTGTATAATTAACATGATGTGAATATTTCACTTTTTAAATATCATAGTTATCCTTAATACTGGTATATCACAACACCCCTAGTGTTTATGAAAGCGAGAAAAGTAGCCTTACTCAAGACAGGAATATAAGGACATAAATGTTAATGAACAGAGATGTTGAATTCGGGTGTTCTAATCTTCTCGAGAGTCGTCACTGAGCATGTTTACATGAGCATAAGTATATTTTTATGACTCATATCCTGTTTTTGATCATATTCGGGCTATTGCACTATCATGGAACATGAGAAACTTGGTTTTTCATATCCTTGTACAAGATCGTAGCAGTATCCGGGTTTCTAATCATCTGCCTGCAGGTGTGTCTTGATTTCTCACCATCTCAACCACCCTGTTCTGAATGTTCTGAAACCAGGGTGAGGTGTTTGCATGCCACAGTTTCCCTGTTTCTTTAGGAGTACTCCAGGTAGCAGATTCAGGTTTCTAAAAACTGGGATGAGGCCTTATCCAGGTTTCTGAAAGCAGATAGGCCCTATGTTGTGCAAAACATAACTCTCAAAAATCTGATCATAACCAGGATATGAGAGTGCACGTTAACACACTCAGTGACACTGTGTGTATTATCCATCTCTGAAATAAGACAGCCTTGAAGCAGCTTGGTGTAAACATATCTATTCCCATTTATGCTCGTACTCCAAATAAAAATGATGCGCCTTCTGTTTTACGAATGAACAAGACCCGCAAGCAGGTTTTAACTAGGTTTGGGTATTGGTACTCAATACCGTTTAAGGTACTGACTGAAATAACCCAATATTAAGTCGTATTGAAACCTCTTAAGTGAAATGATATCGGCATTCATTCCTTTTTGTACCAGATCTAGAAAAAAATGACTGTTTGTATGTTTTGGGGGCAGCCAGTCACTGCAGGCGTTTGTTGATTTCATGTAACATGTAATTGGCCACTACTGCAGCTACAGCTAGAAGCTACATACAGTCTGTGGGGATGAAGTCGAGTGTGGTGTATTTGACTGATTTGGCAGTTCAAGAGCAGAGATGCCATAAAACATTGAAAATATGAAAGTTAAAAAGGTATTGTATGAAGTACACTATTGGTATCACTATCACTTTCATATAATTTGTTTAATCAATACCCAGCCCTGCTTGGATCCCATTAATGGAGCCCTTTTATTTCCAACCAGAAATTCTATTGTAATCATCACCAGGTCCTCATCGCATCCCAGATTTCCAAGGGAAAATCTAATTTTGTCTTTGTGTTTTTCAGTGTTGCAGTGATGACTCAGACAGTTCAGACCAACGGGGTCCAACCCCTCAGTAAGACCTGGGAGCTGAGTCTGTATGAGCTACAGAGAACACCACAGGTAACTAGTCATACGATGTGACTTCATTCACACAATTCAAAAGCAATGTTTTTTGAAATCACCCAACATGTTCATATTTGTTTCTGGCAGACAAACTGTAAATCTAAAGCACATAATCAGTTCATATCAGTACACAGTTATGAGCTGCACATTTAGCTACCCATGCTCCTGAAAATAGAACAATGAGATGTGCAGTAATCAAAATGATGACTCTTCAGTTGCTGTGTGTATGAGACTTTTAGGACCTAAAAACATCAGTCAGACCTTTGAGCTGTATCTGTATCAGTCGTGACATACCACTCCAGAGCCGGATGCCTCTTGGTGTGTACTAACCTTCATCTCCACGTGATTCCTCCTGGCACAGGAGGCTATAACAGATGGACTGGAGATAGCCGTGTCGCCCAGGTCCTTGCACAGCGAACTTATGTGTCCTATCTGTCTGGACATGTTGAAGAACACAATGACCACCAAAGAATGTCTGCACCGCTTCTGCGCTGATTGTATCATCACAGCTTTGAGATCTGGGTGAGTTTTACCATCTAGCAGAAACCAAGAGAGCCCTCTCTGCCTCTGTAGTGCTATTCAGATTTCTAGTGATCTCACCTGCTGGTGGGAACACCAGCTAATTCAGTAAAGTGAATGTCAGAGCTGTAGAGAATGAGTAATGGTGACCTTTGAGGGAAGAGAGACTGTCACGTGAGAATTCTTTACATCATTTTATTCGATCAGTAGTGGTGGAGGCTAACATCTCTCAAAGACTTAAGTTTATGTTGATATACTAGACTGGTTCATGTTTTGTCATGTATGTCTTAAAACTATTATCACATGCCCAAATGTATAAAGACAGTACCCTTTAGTTGTTCTTCCCGTCCATTCCGCCCACAAAGAGACCCTTAAAATCCAGATTTTTGTGCAAATTGTTAGCTTGAGAAGTAATTTTTACACAGAATGAGGACTGCCTATCACTTACATATACATTGCTTAAAAAAAAAAAGTTTAAGTGTATATATGGGCATGCAATGATTCATTGATCATTATCAACTATTAAATCTATTACCAACTACAACAAAAACTAAAAATGTCCAATTATCTGATTCCAGCTTCTTAAATGTGAATATTTTCTGGTTTCTTTACTTCTCTCTCAAAGTAAACTGAATGTCTTTGTGTTGTGGACAAAAAAGACATTTGAGGATGTCACCTTTGGCTTTGGGAAGCAAGGATCGACATTTGTACCATTTTCTGAAGTTTTATGCACCAAACTAATTGATTAATTGAGAAAATAGTTGACAGAATAATCTCTAATGGAAAATAATCATTAGTTGTAGCTCTGCTTGCTATGTTGTGTAAAATCTGTTGTACATTTTCTTATGGTTTTTAATAAATTGAAGACATAAACTTAAACTTCATGAGAAAAATAAGGAAATGTTACATTTATTGCTTTAAAGATGCACTAGGTAAGAATTATAGTTTAAAACACTGAAAAAAAAAGTAAATTATCAACAGAATGTGAAGAAATAACAGAGATCTCGGTGTTGTGTTGGTGAGATATCCGCTGAAATTAGCATGCTAACCAGCAGCGAGTTGCTACATTCCACAAGCTCTCTTCCACAGACTTTTTTGTCTGATAAATAAACAAAATAACCCTAATAACATAACCCTTTCCCTTTAAAAATAAAAGTACAACCATACACCTTCTCGATTCAAGTTTCCCTGTTTAGGCGAACTTAGATGAGCTTAATTGCCTTGTTAACCGCAAAACACAGTTTATTCAAACGTGACACAACAAAATGGCCTTAAAATTCACCCGACAATCATCATTGGTCTTCACACTGTTTCACCAATCATCAGCTCTGGTTTGATCGATATAAATCCTTAATTCACTGCGTTAGATGTGAAAATATTCTGGCTCCAGCCTCTGTTTTCCTTTCAGTCATTCTTCAGCACAGTGGTCATGTTCTCTGGCACTGAAGGAGAGCCTGTCGCTGAGCAGCAGCTCTCAGTCCTTCTCCTCAGGCAGACCATTAAAAGTAGCAAAATAAAATGACAAAAATCGCCAAAAAAACAATCAGTGATTGACTCTGCTGATGAGTCATAGATAGCTGAGATATTTGTCCAACCGCCCAACCCTAATGTGAACCTATTCTTTAATAATATATTCAGGCCTACGCAGCGTCATACATTCAGGTCTGCTCAGCTCTGCACAAGTTACTGTCATCAGCCATTAAATCGTAAATTACATGTTATTATACTGCAGGTGCATAGATGAGCACTTACTCATTAGTCTGCAGCGCTCTTATTCCTGTAAGCAGTGACATTTACTCTGATGTGCTTTTTACCATAAACTTTAAAAGGTTGCTGAGTAAATGCCAAAGAAAAGCTCTCTGTCCATCAGTTATGTGTTGTCTTGTTCTAACATTCCCGCATGTAGTCTTAAGCGACCGTGTATATTCATGTATGACTCTTACCATTTTGTTTTTCAGTGTATTTTGTGATTGAAACATACTGAGACAGAGATAATGCATTTGAAATGTGTTGCATTAATAATAGGATTCCACAGTGTTGCAGTGGCACTGTTATTTTAGTTGATGATGAACATGCCTGTCCTTCCTGTCTTTGCAGTAACAAAGAGTGTCCTACCTGTCGTAAGAAGCTGGTGTCCAAGAGGTCGCTGCGTCCAGATCCGAATTTTGATGCTCTGATTAGTAAGTAACCACACACGCACTCAAGGGTTCAAGGAGGTAACTGAAAGATATCAGATCAGCTGTGTTAAATGTCCTGGAATTTACTTTTATATTCATTTATCCTCTTTCAGGCAAGATTTATCCCAGTCGTGACGAGTACGAAGCCCACCAGGAGAGAGTGTTGGCCCGCATCAGCAAACACAACAACCAGCAAGCCCTGTCCCACAGCATAGAGGAGGGGCTGAAGATACAGGCTATGACCAGGTAAACACAACAGTCTCAGCACACACGCACACACATAATGCAAACACATTTAAATCGCCATCTGCTCTAACAAGTTGAATATTTGTCAGACTGCAGCGTGGTAAGAGACACACAGTGGAGAATGGCAGCGGAGCAGAGGACAACGGAGACTCCTCCCACTGTAGCAACGCTTCCGTCCACAGCAACCAGGTAGGTTATGGTGCCTAACACATTATTAGGATGTGAGTAGGGATCTTCAGAAGTACACTTCTCTTTCAGGTGTGTTTGTTGTCATCATACAATGACTCTGTATTTGAACATTTTCCTTCAGGAGGCAGGTCCGAGCATCAAGCGCACCAAGACAAGCGACGACAGCGGTTTGGACATGGATAACGCTGCAGAAAACGGGGGCGGGGACTCTGTGATCGATGGAGGTGCCAGCGAAATAGAACTTGTGTTCAGGCCACATCCCACCCTGATGGAGAAGGATGACGGTCACAACAGGTAGTGACACACACACACACAGCATGAAATAAGCCTCAAAGACCATGTTTCCACCAAACACGTTCAGTACAGTGCCCTTGAAACCTGTACCTAACCCATAGCTATGTGCACCTAAACCAGAGATCTGGGCCACGTTCAGCCTTGACATAGCATAGCAAAATGTTTATTTAAACAGAAACGGTACTTTGTTGAACACCCTGTTGTGTGAGTAAGCGCACTGCACTTTATTGCCTTTTTTATACGGTGGTGTTTACATACATGCCGCTGCTGATTGATGTTAATCAAAGTGCCCCTGTTAAGTGTTTCCACTGCAGACAGTTCTCCTGATGTCAGGTTTCTTAACTGACATCAAGCCACGTCAACCATCACAAAAGTCACGGTTCTGATCTTATCACGGTTTCAAGTCACGGATCGGCACTTTTTGGATCAGCATAAAATAAAAATAATAATAAGTATAAAAAGTATAATAGATAATTATACACTGTACAGTATAATACACTACTACGCTCTGTAGTCTGGCTTATTGCACCATTATCTGATTGGTTAGAAGTCATGAGTAATAGCCAATCAACACAGACACAGTGTGTCACAGATAGAGCTGCACTGCTGAACAGAGAGGAGCTGCATATAGATGCATACAGATATTGCCACAATTTCAATAAATATCACAATCTTCTGATCAGTTTCTATGACGACAGCATGACCAGTTTCCCCAGTTATACACCACTGAAAATGCCCAAAGTCATGGTTGATATTTCACTCGTCACTCTTCCTAATGATTTTTAAACTTCACTGACTCACAGATATGCGCTGTAGACAGTGTGCCAGATTTTGGGTATTATTACTTTAAAAAGTATGATGAACCCGTGCCCACCTGCTCATTTCTGCACGTTTGTGTTCACGTGCATCTGCAGTGTGG
>JAJHUR010106712.1:0-10133 GCA_027495735.1 Lutjanus campechanus
GCTCTCTGAAATGACTCCTCTACTTCTTCAAGCTTGGTGCCAAGTTGTGAAACTATTAGGTAAAAGGAGCACCAGGTCATCATCAATTGATGTTGATTCCATCTCTCTTGCTGTAGCACGATTTTTTAAAAGAAGCTTAAAAATGTATTCGCAAAATTGCATCATGCTTGCTGAGAATAATCATACCTCAAAATTAACCACAATTTTGTGCCTTTTATTTGCATTGCTGTTGGTGTGTAACGGCCTTAACAGATAACAAATATTGTGTCAAATGTTGCAGCTCTGGTGGGAGATGACGAAGTCATTGCAAACCTGCAGAGGCAGACATAAACAAGATAATTCTGATGCTTTCTTTTAGACCTAAAGTTCTGTTTTGTTATAAAGTCTCGTCTCACCAATTGAGATTACACAGCCTGGCTAACAAGTCCTAGTTTGTTCAGTTGATAGCTCTTATTGAGAGAACAATAATATCCTCTGCTGTCTCTCAATCCCCCTTTTCTGCTCTGATAGGAAATAGACAATAGTTTGGCCAATTAGATTTTTGAAGAACAAGATACATAGAAAAACTATGCAATGCAGATAAAAACAATTCATACAGGCAGTAGCCTGCACTTTATTGTATTGTACAGTTCTCCTTCAAACTTATTCAAGTTTTATCTGTCTTGTGCTTGTGGAATCTCGTTCTTCAAATGACAGCTTGTAATTCTCAAGAGGTTGGATGTGATGACAACCTCATCAATCTTATTACCTGACTCCACAGTTTTAGCTTATTTTAACTCATTGTTTTGGTTTTACTGCAACATTACTGATTTGATTTACTCTTGTTGCTCTCATCGGCATCATTTCTAGGTGCAACAGGTGGCGTAAAACATTCTGATTAACCTCTTGTATACTATCCGCCCAGCACAACAGCTGACAGCCACAGTTAGCTGGCGAACATAGTGGAGCATTTAGTAACTACAGAGAGATATTTGCCTCAGGGGCTGGTGTAGAGCTAATATAAGGGTGAATATACGTCAAGTTGCAATAAACACAATTCCAAATGAAGGTTAACCTTGCTTTGTCTCCACTGGGTGCATAAACCCGCAGCAGTTAACTAAAAGGTCCACCATTACGACTTAAGAAGATCATATATGTTGATGATATGACTACAGCTTGTTATGCTACCCTCAATTGGCCAGAATATCCTTTAATATAGGTTTGACGACTAATACAGATGTTTTGTGTCTTCTTTGGTATGAATCCTGCCAATATTGTATTGTCTTATTTACATTTTATTTGCACCATGATGTCAGTGAATGCAATGTACTATGGCCTGATCATTTTCCCTTAAAATTAAAAAATGATGGTGCAATTTTTGTCTCTTAAAGGGAAAATTCACCACTTTTTATGAGCCGGGATGCATGCAAGAAAGCGTATGATGCCCATGTTGGTGTGTATCACCACCCTAGCCTAAAGCTCTGTTGGCCAAAACATAGTGGTAGGTGGTCTAGAATGCCCGCTGGCTACCCACAGGCAGAAAATAGAAATCCAAGCTAAAATGAAGTATGTAGTTCTTCCTTAATGCCAAATACATAGCAACACTGTGACATCACAGAATGTAGGACAAACAACAGATTTTGCAGCAGTGAACTCAGCTAATATAGCATGCGCTGAGAAATTCATTGTACTTTACATTTACTATCAAAATTGGCTTGACATCCACATAAAAAGTGTTGAATTTTCCCTTTAATTGACCCTTTAGTGAAACAGCATCTTAACAATAATAGTTTTAGTTAAGTTTTGTTAGAAATAATCAATTATTAATTACATAAGAATGGTTATAGGGTATTGCTATGGAGGTGTGACAGTTAGAGTCACCATCTAAACTGTAATTATATATTAATAGATTAAAATATCCACTAACAAGGTGAAGATAGTGAAAATATGTTATTTAACAGCAGCATTTGGCAACAGCAGCAGTGGCCAGTCAGAGCCAATAAGTCAGCACAGACAGATAGCCTATGATAAGATGTAAAGATGGTAGCATATGCGTTACATTTTTCATTAAAAAGACCGCTGCTGTAGCAGGCAGATTAAGGGCAGCAGGACTGGCAGATTCTCCACCATATTATTTATGCCAGCAGTGGAAAAGTCAGACTTGGCTCCCAAACTTAAAGATTTAAAATTCCTGTCCAGATCTCCCTCAGACATTTGACGTTAGTATGCATGTTACATCTCCAATCATTGAAGTGAATATGTATTTCCAACACCTGTCAACTGACGTCTCCAGCCACCACTGCAGCCTTCCTGTTTTAACGTCAGGCTTTAGAAATGCCCTACATCTGCCCTCAGGTACCTCTTACACTCTGTCTGCAACCCCCCCATCTCCTCTGGGGCCCATTCATCTGTGTAAGTAATCAAGTGTTTGCACAGCAATGACTTTTGTGATTGGGATGAATTTTGAAAGATAAATCAATTTTCAAAGTTTAATATTTAAGAGAAGAGCAAGCGCGGGGCGATGTTGAATAATGCATTTGGTTATTTAGAGTTAGAGACAGAGGGAGAGTCTGGACTGGCTCCAAGCTGGAGGATATGAGAGCTCCAAAACAGTCTGCTAATGAAAAGGAGATATATTCCTTTGCCCTCTCGTTTGAATTTCATAACTCAGAAACGCGCCTTGTTGCTTTTAGCACATGCACTCTCTTCCTTTCTTCTTCACACTCACACATTTGCCTATAAGCTAGGCTTCTATTTCCACTGCACCTGACTCATTTTAAACAACTTCTTTTCAAGTTTGGATGCTCTTGGGAAGCATTTTTTCAAATAAACTATACACCACTAACAACTCTACTTTGACTTCACAGTATCAATTAAAGCTGAGTTACATGAATATACATGAAGGTATTTCTTATGTATTATACTGTAGGTTATGATATGTTGATTACAGGTGTAGCACCCCAGCACTCTACAGTAGATTAGGCCTAAATGATTTAAGGGACCTTAGACTAGCATGATGGGGTGTTTGGGTTCATTAGATTTAGGTAGATACCAAAAAGGTTTACCTATATTGGGTGAAACTCAGATTACCTGCTTATGACCAGAACTGTAACACTTATCACTATTCACCTTTATATTTAAATGACTGGACCCAGACAACTTGTTCTTTTGGAATAACAAAATATAAATAAAGTTTAGTTGTACAAAAAAATTACAAAACTGCCCTTTAATTTAAATTAAAACAAAAGACACAAATTACACCCTTAAAAATAAATTAAACAATACAAATGTATCTGTATCCTTGAGAAAATACCAATAAACCAAATTACCTTGACCCAAACTATACCACAACACTGAAATATTACCTCAGACTCAATCAGCCCTCGCTTGTTACTGCTGTTTACTACCATTAACTAGAACAGTTAGCTTCGGATCACTTGCATACATTAACCTTTATCAATAAACGTGGGCCCACACACGCACGCGCGCGCGCACACACACACACACACACACACACACACACATAAATCAAAAAATGTTGCAGGCCTGTGTGTCGTCCTTGTGCGGTGCGGCCGTTTGAATCTTTATTCGCGGAAGAAAGAGTTGCAGATAATCTCACCCACAGTTTGGCTTTGAGGTCCGGTAGAGAAAGTTGTAAGTCTGAAAGATGAAAAACAGGCAGCAACGGTGGAGTCCGGGCGCAGTCATCCGGAAACACACAGCAGTCCTGTCGGTCAGCGTTTACTCTGCTCCCGCGATTCCCGAAAATGGCGTCCTCCCTCGGCGTAACGTCTTCCCGGCGTTGAAGCACGCGAGCACAGTCACTTTACTCACAGCTATTAAGCAGCGGATGTGGCGAACAGTCCAAAGCTGCAACATTTGCTATTGTAGATAGCCATGGCTATCTACAATAGCAAAACTCTGTATCTCCACTGCAAAACTGCTGTTTTTCCTTCTTCCGTTGTCTCTCCTCACATTTTAAAAATAAACTTTATTTAACATGTCACATAACAAAAACAATGACATACTCAACTGTATCCGCCAAAAAAACACATTCGAAGGAACAATCACACCTCCTTTTTAAATTCAGATAACATAACATACTGTGGTGATTTATGGACCCATGGATACAGTCTCTTGTCTCCTTGTTTTTGTATGACCCCGCCCCCTTCTGTTTTCTCCACCTCACCTACAACCAATTACCACAGGTGAATCTGACTGTCAACTACATGAACCAATGAAACACTGAAATGACATAGACGAAATTAAAACCACGCTATGCAGGTTCTGACCTAATTCAGTTTACGCTTCTGTTTATCGTCAATATGTCATCTATGACGGTTTATTTCAACATTATTAGAACAGATTCTTTTAACTCTTTACTCACCTATTTACACAATACTTTATTCATAACCAAATTAATTTGATAACTCAGTTAACCATTTATTTTTAAACCAAATTTACTTTCAGTTTGAACACCCTATTGTGTTATTTTTATCTGACTTTATTAGGAATTAACTTATTTTAACCACTTATTCCACTACACAGGTAACTGCCGCTCATCTGTAATCTGTGATGTAAATTGCTTCAGCCGTGACTCCTGTTAATAATGTGTACTGCTAATTTCTTTTGCCAGTGACATTTTTAGGGAACTGTAATTACTGCCAAAATTGTGTCCAGTGGGAGCGTCTTCTTTGTTCCCCAGAGACCAGTGTCAGCATCAAGATTTCCATGTATGTTAAGGTTTAGGCAACAAAAGCACTTTGGTTAAGGTAAGGAAAATATTTAAGGTTTGATTAAATGCCTCCAGGTAAATATGTAGTGTCTCACGCTTTGTGTTGTCTTAACACAACCATAACCAAAAACGTTTAAAGTCCCCCTCCTCTAAAAATATGTTTTTCTTCTTGTTCCCACAGTTTGAGCTTCACTGTGCAGAATAATGTATGTGCAGGAGTATGTTGGTATGTTGGATATCAAGATTTTGCAACTTTGTGACTCAGAGACTTTAATTAATGACATTCCCTTGATCCAGATGTCATTATGCATCCTTTAAAAAGTTTTTGCTGTTGCAAATTAGTGTACTTAAAGCGATATTCCACTTTCCCAGAATAAGCCATTTTGTATGTACTCACCACTATGCCGATGTGATGATAAGTGAAGATCTTCAGTTCACAAAACAATCCTGGAGTTTTAGGAGAAACAGGGTAGCAGCCTCATCCAGTAGGCTACAATGGCAGTGAATGGTGGCCACTGATAAAATGTTAAAAATAGCACACAAAACAAACACAAAATGTCTCCATCCTGCTTGTATGGTGTAATTTAAGTGTCTGCGAGCCACGACATTAAAAATTAACCGCAAAAAACGCCATTTACGCCATATTTTTAGCTTAAATGTCAGCTGTAGCATGTAGCCGGTAGGATGTAAACATGGCATCGATCTCGCGAGACTTCGGCATGCGCGTCGATTAGGATATATATGAAGTCTCGCGAGATCGACGCCATGTTTACATCCTACTGGCTACATGCAACAGCTGACATTTCAGCTAAAAACATGGCGTAAATGGCGTCTTTTGCGGTTAATTTTTAATGTCGCGGCTTGCGGGCACTTGGATTACACCACACAAGCAGGATGGAGACGTTTCGTGTTTGTTTTGTGTGCTATTTTTAACGTTTTATCCGTGGTCACCATTCACTGCCATTGTACTGGATGAGGCTGCTACCCTGTTTTCTGCTGAAACTCCAGGATTGTTTTGTGAACTGAAGATCTGCACCTATCATCCCATCAGCATAATGGTGAGTACATACTGAGTGGGTTATCATGGAAAGTGTAGTATCCTTTTAAGTGCAATTTTTAGGGGACATAGTTGGGTTGTTTCAGCTTTGATGGAGAGAGCTACATTCAGCTACTTCCTGAAAATCAGTTTGTTCTGTTTTAATTACCTAGTTTCACATTCAAGTCTTCAGCATTTTCTGGTGGTTTTCAGACCATATTCCAAGCTAAAATGGTATGTACTGGGTCCAACCCATCCTCACTCCCAGCACATCATATATGGCAGTTTGGTCAGTGCCTCTATGCATCACCAAGATCCTGTGGAGCTCAGTGTGCAGATCATGAGAGTTTACTTCACTATGTCTACTAGTGCTGGTGTAGCTGGAATAATATGGCTAAAACTGTCTCACACACTGTAAGAATGCATCTAACAACACATTAATTTAGTTGAATACACAAACGTAATTATAGACAGAGCCGCTTGTGCTGTAATGAAGGAGTAGTGATATTTTAAGGCTCTTGTTTCAAATGATCCTTTTAACTTGTGTGAACTGTCTTAATAATTATTATTCACAACACTGCAATTTTTTATTTTTGGCCTTCTGTCCTTCGTGCATCTGTCAGCAGCAGCTGTGTTGCTTTCAGTCTGGATTATGATGGTTATGATCACCTTCGTCTTCATATTTGTCTAATATCATAATTTGCTTTCTTACAAAATATGTTGCTCTGCTACCAGTAAACTTGTTCATGTTGTGATTGGTCAGATGCTGCAAACAAAGCCCTGTTTATGTGAATGCGCTCATGTCTAGGTTAGGAAATCCTGGGTTGACTTACCAAGTTGATAACCTGCTTTGTGTGACTGCTTCCTTGTTTAGTCAAGCCAGATCACCTAAAGGTACCCTTGGTATGTTGAGCATGCCCCTTGTGTCCTGGGTGAAAGTCCTGTGTTTGAGTCATCCATCCACGCCACCTCTTCCAGATGTGGACTTTCTCCTCTGTATACTTCAAAAGCCTGGCGCATTGTAACCCAAACCATGATCTTATCGCAAACCTAACCAAGTAGTTTTTGGTCCTTTATTTTGAAAGTCTTGATCACAGAGACCTACACATGCACTAGAGAGGTACTCACAGCATCATAGTTTGAAGCGCAGGGCCACGGACCTAAGCTGATTTGTTTGTAAAGTTGGGATTGAGAACATGTTTTGGGTCACAAAATACATGAACTGGTAATGTAACCGCTCTTGTAATTAGTAAATAATCTCGTTAAATGAGAAATAAGCAGAAAATTACATTATAACTTTCTCATCGCTACTGTGATAAACAGTAAAAATTCATATAAAATGTATGCTCCCAGAGTATCAGAAACAGTAAGTTGGAAAAAGCACTAAACCAAATGGAAGATAGAATATTGTAGTATAATTGTCTTATTTGCCAAGCTCCCCTTCTCTCTGAAGAGCCTGTTGTCATGTGAATAGAGCTCGGTTTTGTTTCTCAGCATGTATCTCTCCTCTCATTTCTGTCCTTTCAGTTTATCTCTCTCTGCTGATCCCACTGTGCAATCAGATATGCAATTGTTACCATTTCTTTAGACAAAAACATGTTTTGAACGAAGGCGGCTGCTGAACACGAGTCCCCTGAAAATTAAGCAATTGTGTTTTAATTGCTTCTCTTCTGCTCTAGCACCTATATTACTCCTCTCCTTTTAATTCATCTACCCCTCCCTCCTAATAGAGGAAGAATAGAGGCAACAAAAAAAAAGAAAGCAGTGTACTTTGACCCTCTTTCCTCTGTCCTTTCCACACTGCAACTAATGCAGTTTAATAGGTTTGATTCACCATGACATTATAGGCTCAGTCTGCATGTGTATGTGTTCATGGACACGGTGCAATTTGTGTTGCTAAGATAAATCCACACAGTGTTGTTAGCTCAGTTTCTGTGGGTGGGATCATCTATTTTGAACTTCATGTCCTGTTGGTCTCTTTATGGTGTCCAGTGGTGCCTGGTTAAGCTAAAGCCAGTGGAAAATCAATACAAGCCCTGGGAAGCCCTGCAGGGAAAATGTTGCTATCTTGGGACAGAAGAGTGAAAAATTGGGAAACAAGAATCTTTTGATAGGTTGCTATCTGTGTGCAGACACACATGTATACAATTATTCAGAAATTCTCAAATATAGATCAGATGTTAAGGAAGGACTTTGTATGATATGAATTTCAAAGGACCATAAGAAGAAGTTATTTTGAAGAAGCGTTCAAAACTTTGAGCATAACATGGAATAGACACTAGCTTAACAAGTCTTAGGTGCTGTAGTTTGTAGTTTTTGTCATAACACAGTGTCAAGTATATGGTTTGCATGTGTGTACATTCTTAAATTTTCCTTGCTTTTAGCTAATGGACTAGAAACTAGCTAAGCCAAGACACACATATTTGGAATTTGGCTTTGAAACTTACCTAAAGCTGAGGTAAGCATTTTTTGGCATCAGTGGGCAAAACTTCCATAATAACTTCTACCTGTAATGTAATTCAAGTGGTCTGAGAGAAAACTAGACTTCTGCTCCTCAGGCTTTAGAAAATCTAGCCCATGACAGGAAAATTGGGCCAATCACACATTGGTAAAATATTGATTCTTGAGTCTCATTCCCAAAATGTAAGACATGGAAATGAGACTCAACAAACAACCATCTTTCTGCACCTTTAAAAATAGCAATATCACAATATAAAAATACTCTATTACAAAGGGTGGATGGATCCCAAAATATTGATACTTCCAATAATAGGTCTGTTGTTTTTAAATACTGATTCTAGTGTCAACAGGATCGATACCAAAAAAAAGAATCAGTTTCAGTTTCTCTCTTCTACACTGGATTGTAAAGAGCAGAACCGTCTGTGCAAACAACATGCAGTTGTGCATGTGCTCTTTGTTCCTTCACTGCTGTTGGAAATTTGTTCAAACGTCATGTAATTGTAATGGAGCAATTTGAGGTTCAAGTTATGTTATATACAGTTTAGTAGTTTAATTTACCGTATAACAATCTATCACACAACTTACAATTAATATCACAATATATCTACAAAGTAACTACAGTAACAGTTGTGTCAGATGACCATGGTGGAATAAAAAAGTACTGCATCTGCCAGTGAAATGTAGTGAAGTTAAAGTAAAAGGTTGCATAAAACTGAAACACTCAGAATGCTCATAAATACATGGACCTAAGTGAGTGTAGTGAGGAAGTTTCTACCACTGTGTTCTGGTGTGACTGGGCCTTTAAACTGTGCTCTCTGCTCACAGCTGCACCCTGCTGCACTGTGTAGGTGTCCTTTTATTCTCTCCTAAATCTTACCCAGGCTCTTCTCTCAGTGTTAGATAGACATCACTCATATGTGTAAAATAACCAAGGTTTGCATGCCCCATCGGAAACACACATCCATCTTGTGTCTGTGTCTCTTTCTGTGCTGGTGTGTCTCATGTGTCTCTCTGTGTAGCAGGTTACTGCAGACTGCAGACAGTAAAAACACATAGAGATTGCTCTCCTCCCAGCTTGACTGATCAGAAGCTCCCTGGTGGATGCTGCTAGATAAAGTGAAGAGGAGGATATAAGGGAGTAGGAGTTAGACTGGCTGCCGATGGATTAGCAGCCATGTTTACATAGTGGCTGATTTAGTCTGCTGGAGCTGCCCAAGAATGATTTATTGATACTGAGGGAGATGTGGAGAGTATTAGAAAGTGTGATGCAGACGATATAGAGAGACACGGAGAGAGGAGAGGGGAACTCAGGTGTATCTGTGTGTCACATAAGGAGAAAGATTCTGCGTTTGGATGTTTAACTCTAGCTATATCTTTAAGTCAGAGGACAGTGTGTACATTTCTTGGTGCATATACTAAGGAGGCCGCTCTCCTTGCTCCTCTGCAGCAGGAGACACAGGGGCTCCAGAGGAGGTGACTGGAAGAAAGCAACCCAGATATGTCATAAACACACCGTACTACCCATCATTCAGTGCACCTTCAGGGTGAACAGAGCCAGAGAGGGATGATGAGTGGAGCAAAAGAAAGTGCAAACACCTCTCAGGGCCTCATCCTGCCATCCTGACTTCTGACGACTGACTTCATTGTGTAGACGGGTGACGGGCTTTTAAAGGCTGTCAGATGGAGAATCAGAGAGCTGAGACTAGTGGTTGGTAACATATAGGCTGCAATCAAAGGATTGTGGAGTGCCATGAAAAGTTGATTTTTAAAGAGTGCTGAATATAGAAATGATCTGCAGACTCATCCTTCAGAAACATACACATATACAATATACATATATATGTATATGTATGATATATGTATATATCTCATACATATCTCATATATACATATATATATATATATATATATATATATATATAT